>JARQOD010001556.1:0-95539 GCA_033576555.1 Oophaga sylvatica | reverse complement strand
ACGCAGGGTCATACACTGTGCCGCCATCACCTGACCCATCATTACCCCGGGACAATACACTGCGCCGCCATCACCTGACCCATCATTACCCCGGGACAATGCACTGCGCCACCATCACCTGACCCATCATCACCCCGGGACAATACACTGCGCCGCCATCACCTGACCCATCATCACCCCGGGACAATACACTGCGCCGCCATCACCTGACCCATCATCACCCCGGGACAATACACTGCGCCGCCATCACCTAACCCATCATCACCCCAGGACAATACACTGCGCCGCCATCACCTGACCCATCATCACCCCGGGACAATACACTGCGCCGCCATCACCTGACCCATCATCACCCCCGGACAATACACTGCGCCGCCATCACCTGACACATCATCACAACGGTACAATACACTGCGCCGCCATCACCTGACATCATCACCCCGGTACAATACACTTGCGTCATCACCTGACACATCATCGCCCAGCTACAATACACTGCGCCGCCATCACCTGACCCATCATCACCCCGGGACAACACACTGCGCCGCCATCACCTGACCCATCATCACCCGGGACAATACACTGCGCCGCCATCACCTGACCCATCATCACCCCGGGACAATACACTGCACCACCATCACCTGACCCATCATCACCCCGGGACAATACACTGCGCCGCCATCACCTGACCCATCATCACCCCGGGACAATACACTGTGTTCCCAATTATTATGCAAAAATTGTTTAGCAGTGATAAGGTAAGAATTTTTTTGTTTGTCAGTTAAACTCATTGATGGTGATGTGTGACAGGGCTCTTTATATCACTGTAAGCAATTGCAGACACCTGTGCTAATTAGTTTGGCAGGTGTGTCCAATGAAAGGCAAGACTACTTAAGAAGGCTGTCCCACATTATTAAGCAGCGTATATTTTCTGCCAAAATGGGAAAGAAAAAGGATGTGTCGGCTGCTGAGAAGCAACAAATTGTGGAGTGTTTAGGTCAATTCATAACTACAATCAACATTGCCAAGACACTTCATCGTGATCATCGCACAATCAAGAAGTATGTAGCTGATTCACAGTACACACGTGTGCGTGCTCATAAGGGAAAATTGAGGACTCTTTCCTACAGGTTAAAAGAGCAGCGGCAAAAAAGCCTTGTCATAGCAGCAGACAAGTTTTTGAAGCTGCTGGTGCCTCCAACGTCCCCCGAACAACAAGATGCAGGGTCCTTCAGAGGTTTGCAGCTGTGCGTAAGCCATCCTGTCGACCGCCTATATCCACTGCACACAAGCAGAAACGGCTCCAGTGGGCCAAACAATACATGAAGACTGACTTCAAAACTGTTTTGTTCACCGATGAGTGCCGTGCAACGCTCGATGGTCCAGATGGATGGAGTGGAGGATGGCCGGTTGATGGACACCCTATGCAAACACGGCTACGGAGCCAACAAGGAGGAGGTGGAGTAATGTTGTGGGCTGGAATCATGGGGAGAGAGATTGTCGGCCCCTTTAGGATCCCTGAAGGGGTAAAGATGAACTCCATAGTGTATGTTGAGTTTCTCAAACAGCACTTCCTGCCATGGTTCAAGAAGAAGAACCGTGCATTCCGCAGCAAGATCATTTTCATGCATGATAATGCACCGTCTCATGCTGCACATAACACATCTGCATCTCTGGCTGCTATGGGCATAAAAGGGGACAAACTTATGGTGTGGCCCCCATGCTCCCCTGACCTCAACCCCATTGAGAACCTCTGGAGCATCATCAAAAGGAGTGTCTATGATGGCGGGAGGCAGTTCACATCTAAGCAACAGCTCTGGGAGGGTATTCTGTCCTCATGCAAAACAATTGAAGCAGAAACCATCCAAAACCTGACAAATTCAATGGACGAGAGAGTTCAGAAGCTCCTTTCGAACAAGGGGTCCTATGTGCAAATGGAACATCACCTAGAATAAAGTTTTGAGTTGAAAACTGTTTGATTTCAGTTTGTAAGAACCTGCTAATGCTTATAATTACAAAAATGTAATTGTTCTTTATTAAAATGAAAAGGTTGAAAACTCTGCTGTGCATAATAATTTGGAACATGCATTTTGAGTGCAGTTTGAGTGTTTAATTTTTTTAAAAATATACTGTTATCATAGGCAGATTGTATAAAAACCTTTCAATTGTACTCTAATAGTTATTTGACTGGAAAATTACAATGACTGCAATTCATATAGGTAATTTGGGAAAATCTGAGAAAATATTATTTGCACAATAATTTGGAACACAGTGTACACTGTGCCATCACCTGACCCATCATCACCCCGGTACAATACACTGCGCCGCCATCACCTGACTCATCATCACCCCGGGACAATACACTGCGCCGCCATCACCTGACCCATCATCACCCCTCAGGGGCGGGACACCCTCTCCCCCCACCCCTCAGGGGCGGGACACCCTCTCCCCCCACCCCTCAGGGGCGGTACACCCTCTCCCCCCACCCCTCAGGGGCGGGACACCTCCTCTCTCCCCACCCCTCAGGGGCGGGACACCTCCTCTCTCCCCACCCCTCAGGGGCGGGACAAACATACCCCTCTTCTCCCCCCTCGGGGCAGGATACACACACCTCTTCTTCGCCCCCCCCCACACACACACACCCTCAGAGGCAGGATACACACACCACTTCTCTCCCCTTCCTCAGGGCGGAACACAGACACATCCTTTCCTCCCCCAGCCCTAAGGGGGGGACGCACACACCTTCCCCCCACACACCCCTCAGAGGTGGGATACACCTCTTCTAACTCTCCACAGCCTCTGAGGAAGGACAAACATTTCTTCATTCCCCTGCCCCTCAGAAGCAGGACTCACACACCTCTTTTCCCCCCAGCCCTTAGGGGCGGGACACATCTATTCTTTCCCCCTCAGGGGCGGGACACACCTATTCTCCCCCCAGGGGATTGACACCTATTCTACCCCCCCTCAGGGGATTGGGACACACACATTCCCCCCCCCCTCAGGGGATTGGGACACACATATTCCCCCCCCCTCAGGGGATTGGGACACACATATTCCCCCCCCCTCAGGGGATTGGGACACACATATTCCCCCCCCCCCTCAGGGGATTGGGACACACATATTCCCCCCCCCCTCAGGGGATTGGGACACACATATTCCCCCCCCAGGGGCGGGACACACATATTCCCCCCCCAGGGGCGGGACACACATATTCCCCCCCAGGGGCGGGACACACATATTCCCCCCCCAGGGGCGGGACACACATATTCCCCCCCCAGGGGCGGGACACACATATTCCCCCCCCAGGGGCGGGACACACATATTCCCCCCCCACAGGGGCGGGACACATATTCCCCCCCTTCTCAACCCTCAAGGGCGGGACGCACCTCTTCTTCCACCCTTCCCAACCCTCAGGGGTGGGCCGCACCTCTTCTTCCACCCTTCCCAACCCTCAGGGGCGGGACGCACCTCTTGTTCCCCCTTCCCAACCCTCAGGGGCGGGACGCACCTCTTGTTCCCCCTTCCCAACCCTCAGGGGCGGGACGCACCTCTTGTTCCCCCTTCCCAACCCTCAGGGGCGGGACGCACCTCTTGTTCCCCCTTCCCAACCCTCAGGGGCGGGACGCACCTCTTGTTCCCCCTTCCCAACCCTCAGGGGCGGGACGCACCTCTTGTTCCCCCTTCCCAACCCTCAGGGGCGGGACGCACCTCTTGTTCCCCCTTCCCAACCCTCAGGGGCGGGACGCACCTCTTGTTCCCCCTTCCCAACCCTCAGGGGCGGGACGCACCTCTTGTTCCCCCTTCCCAACCCTCAGGGGCGGGACACACCTCTTGTTCCCCCTTCCCAACCCTCAGGGGCGGGACACACTTCTTCCCTCCCTTCCCAACCCTCAGGGGCGGGACACACTTCTTCCCTCCCTCCCAACCCTCAGGGGCGGGACACACTTCTTCCCTCCCTCCCAACCCTCAGGGGCGGGACACACCTCTTATTCCCCCCCCCTTCCCAACCCTCAGGGACAGGACAGACAAACCTCTACTCCCTTCCACCCCTTAGGGGTGGGACACATACACACAGTCAGGTGCGGGACACGACAGGTTGAGCATGAGCACCTTACACATACAGATGAAAACAAACACACCCCTCAGGTTCCCGGCCCACAACATGCCAGAATCTGGCAGAGCAGCGACCTCCCCCCAGCATCATCACGCCTTTCCCCACCACACAGGAGGACACAAGACTCAGGACAGGAGTGATGGCTGCGGACTGTGGCCACTCTGGTTACATATTATTGGGTTATTACAGCTCCGCTCCCATCTTATCTCACACGTCTGTATGAACAGCGATTAGATCAGCGTCAGCAAACAACCCCCAGCCGACGGTGTACCAAGATAAAAGGGCCGCACCCCCGCTACACAGCCAGCGCCTGCAGTGACATCCCCGCTGCAAGAGGTGACGAGGTTATAGAGTGTAATGTACAAGGGTTCGGGGGTACGGGGTGTCATACACAGGGTGGGGAGGTATAGGGTATAATACACAACAGGGTGGGGAGGTATAGGGTATAATACACAACAGGGTGGGGAGGTATAGGGTATAACAAACAGGGTGGGAGGTACAAGGTATAACACACAGGAGGGAGGTACAGGGTATAATACACAGGAGGGGAGGTACAGGGTATAATACACAGGAGGGGAGGTATAGGGTATAGTACACAGGGGGGAGGTATAGGGTATAATACACAGGGGGAGGTATAGGGTATAATACACAGGGGGGAGGTATAGGGTATAATACACAGGGGGGAGGTATAGGGTATAATACACAGGGGGAGGTATAGGGTATAATACACAGGGGGGGAGGTATAGGGTATAATACACAGGGGGGAGGTATAGGGTATAATACACAGGGGGGAGGTATAGGGTATAATACACGGGGGGGAGGTATAGGATATAATACACAGGGGGGGAGGTATAGGATATAATACACAGGAGGGAGGTATAGGGTATAATACACAGGAGGGAGGTATAGGGTATAATACACAGGGGGAGGTATAGGGTATAACACACAGGGGGAGATATAGGGTATAATACTCAGGAGGGAGGTATAGGATATAACACACAGGGGGGGAGGTATAGGGTACAATACAAGGGGAGGTAGGTATAGGGTACAATACACGGGGGAGGTATAGGGTATAATACACAGGGGGGGAGGTATAGGGTATAATACACAGGGGGGGAGGTATAGGGTATAATACACAGGGGGAGGTATAGGGTATAATACACAGGGGGGGAGGTATAGGGTATAGTACACAGGGGGGGAGGTATAGGGTATAATACACAGGGGGGAGGTATAAGGTATAGTACACAGGGGGGGAGGTATAGGGTATAATACACAGGGGGGAGGTATAAGGTACAATACACAGGGGGGTAGGTATAGGGTATAATACACGGGGTGGAGGTATAGGGTATAATACACAGGGTGGAGGTATAGGGTATAACACACAGGGGGAGATATAGGGTATAATACTCAGGAGGGAGGTATAGGATATAACACACAGGGGGGGAGGTATAGGGTACAATACAAGGGGAGGTAGGTATAGGGTACAATACACGGGGGAGGTATAGGGTATAATACACAGGGGGGAGGTATAGGATATAATACGCAGGGGGGAGGTATAGGATATAATACACAGGGGGGAGGTATAGGATATAATACACAGGGGGGTAGGTATAGGGCATAATACGCAGGGGAGAGGTATAGGGTATAGTACACAGGGGGGAGGTATAGGATATAATACGCAGGGGGGGAGGTATAAGGTATAGTACACAGGGGGAGGTATAGGATATAATACGCAGGGGGTAGGTATAGGATATAATACACAGGGGGGGGAGGTATAGGATATAATACGCAGGGGGGAGGTATAGGGTATAATACACAGGGGGAGGTATAGGATATAATACGCAGGGGGGGAGTATAGGATATAATACACGGGGGGAGGTATAGGATATAATACACGGGGGGGTAGGTATAGGGTATAATACGCAGGGGGGAGGTATAGGGTATAGTACACAGGGGGAGGTATAGGATATAATACGCAGGGGGGAGGTATAGGGTATAATACACAGGGGGAGTTATAGGATATAATACGCAGGGGGGGGAGGTATAGGATATAATACACAGGGGGTAGGTATAGGGTATAGTACACAGGGGGTAGGTATAGGGTATAATACACAGGGGGAGGTATAGGATATAATACGCAGGGGGGGAGGTATAGGATATAATACACAGGGGGTAGGTATAGGGTATAATACACAGGGGGAGGTATAGGGTATAATACACAGGGGGAGGTATAGGATATAATACGCAGGGGGGAGGTATAGGATATAATACACAGGGGGTAGGTATAGGGTATAATACACAGGGGGAGGTATAGGATATAATACACAGGGGGGAGGTATAGGATATAATACACAGGGGGGAGGTATAGGATATAATACGCAGGGGGGAGGTATAGGATATAATACACAGGGGGGTAGGTATAGGGTATAATACACAGGGGGGAGGTATAGGGTATAATACGCAGGGGGGGAGGTATAGGGTATAGTACACAGGGGGGAGGTATAGGGTATAATACACAGGGGGGGTATAGGATATAATACGCAGGGGGAGGTATAGGATATAATACGCAGGGGGGGAGGTATAGGATATAATACACAGGGGGGGAGGTATAGGGTATAATACACAGGGGGAGGTATAGGGTATAATACGCAGGGGGGAGGTATAGGATATAATACGCAGGGGGGGAGGTATAGGATATAATACACAGGGGGAGGTATAGGATATAATACACAGGGGGGAGGTATAGGGTATAATACACAGGGGGAGGTATAGGGTATAATACGCAGGGGGGAGGTATAGGGTATAATACGCAGGGGGGAGGTATAGGATATAATACACAGGGGGAGGTATAGGATATAATACACAGGGGGAGGTATAGGGTATAATACGCAGGGGGGAGGTATAGGATATAATACACAGGGGGTAGGTATAGGATATAATACACAGGGGGGAGGTATAGGGTATAATGCACAGGGGGGGAGGTATAGGGTATAATACGCAGGGGGGAGGTATAGAATATAATACACAGGGGGAGGTATAGGATATAATACACAGGGGGGAGTATAGGTATAATACACAGGGGGGAGGTATAGGGTATAATACGCAGGGGGGAGGTATAGGGTATAATACGCAGGGGGAGGTATAGGATATAATACACAGGGGGGAGGTATAGGATATAATACGCAGGGGGGAGGTATAGGGTATAATACACAGGGGGAGGTATAGGGTATAATACACAGGGGGAGGTATAGGGTATAATACACAGGGGGGAGGTATAGGGTATAATACGCAGGGGGGAGGTATAGGATATAATACACAGGGGGGAGGTATAGGGTATAATACACAGGGGGAGGTATAGGGTATAATACGCAGGGGGGAGGTATAGGATATAATACACAGGGGGGAGGTATAGGGTATAATACACAGGGGGGTAGGTATAGGATATAATACACAGGGGGGGGAAGTATAGGGTATAATACACAGGGGGGGAGGTATAGGGTATAATACGCAGGGGGGAGGTATAGGATATAATACACAGGGGGTAGGTATAGGGTGTAACCCACACGTTATTACCGGCGTCTCTCGCATATACCGCTCGGTGACTCTTCCACCTCACATTACAGCACAGTTTCGGCCTCTCCCCCATTTCCAGCACAGCACACTCACCGCCGCCGCCGTGTCTCATGTCCCCGCCTCAGCCCCGGTGTCGCCGGTCTCGGGCCCGCGACGGCCTGACAGCAGCAGGCGCGGCTAATCGCTGCCTGATCCACGGATTCTCTGGTCTCTCTACACCTCTCGCTGAGACGTCAGATTTGCGTGCCGCGCCTCGCTCCCAGAATAGAGCGCACTGATTGGTCCAGAGACACACATCTGATGACTTGTTATTTATAGGAATTCCTGGTACTGGGCGCACGGGGTGTTCACTGATTGGCTAAGACACTGACTGATGTGAAGGGGGAGGGGTTATGGCAAATCACGTGGTCCCGCAGTATATAATGTTCACGTCCAGCGCTAACGGAGACACAGTACAGTAGTGATGGGAAATCTCGTTCATTTTGGTGATTAGTTCATTTAGTTCAGTGTTTCTCCTCTATCCTGTGAGGAGCTGATAGGAGGAAATGCATCATGTGACCTGTGAACTGAATGTTCTATTGAGAATGACTCAGGACAGCCTAGTTCCATCTGATGCCTCTCACTGAGCCCAGCAGCGCCACATAATGATGGTGTATGAGGGAGCTGAGAAGCAGTTCAGCATCCACCATTTTAAGAACAGAACAGGGGTCAGTGGTAAAGATTTTAGCAAGACTGATCTTCTAGGCTACAGGTGGCTGATCCTCTACAGGAGGCCGATCTTCTACAGGTGGCCGATCCTCTACAGGAGGCCGATCCTCTACAGGTGGCCGATCCTCTACAGGAGGCCGATCCTCTACAGGAGGCCGATCCTCTACAGGTGGCCGATCCTCTACAGGAGGCCGATCCTCTACAGGTGGCTGATCCTCTACAGGAGGCCGATCCTCTACAGGTGGCTGATCCTCTACAGGAGGCCGATCCTCTACAGGTGGCCGATCCTCTACAGGAGGCCGATCCTCTACAGGTGGCTGATCCTCTACAGGTGGCTGATCCTCTACAGGTGGCTGATCCTCTACAGGAGGCCGATCCTCTACAGGTGGCCGATCCTCTACAGGAGGCCGATCCTCTACAGGAGGCCGATCCTCTACAGGTGGCCGATCCTCTACAGGAGGCCGATCCTCTACAGGAGGCTGATCCTCTACAGGAGGCCGATCTTCTACAGGTGGCCGATCCTCTACAGGAGGCCGATCCTCTACAGGAGGCCGATCCTCTACAGGAGGCCGATCCTCTACAGGAGGCCGATCCTCTACAGGAGGCCGTTCCTCTACAGGAGGCCGATCCTCTACAGGTGGCCGATCCTCTACAGGAGGCTGATCCTCTACAGGTGGCCGATCCTCTACAGGAGGCCGATCCTTTACAGGAGGCCGATCCTCTACAGGAGGCCGCTCCTCTACAGGAGGCCGATCCTCTACAGGAGGCCGATCCTCTACAGGTGGCTGATCCTCTACAGGAGGCCGTTCCTCTACAGGTGGCCGATCCTCTACAGGTGGCCGATCCTCTACAGGAGGCCGATCCTTTACAGGAGGCCGATCTTCTACAGGTGGCCGATCCTCTACAGGAGGCCGCTCCTCTACAGGAGGCCGATCCTCTACAGGAGGCCGATCTTCTACAGGTGGCCGATCCTCTACAGGAGGCCGATCCTCTACAGGAGGCCGATCCTCTACAGGAGGCCGATCCTCTACTGGAGGCCGCTCCTCTACAGGAGGCCGATCCTCTACAGGAGGCCGCTCCTCTACAGGAGGCCGCTCCTCTACAGGAGGCCGATCCTCTACAGGTGGCCGATCCTCTACAGGAGGCCGATCCTCTACAGGAGGCCCATCCTCTACAGGAGGCCCATCCTCTACAGGAGGCCGATCCTCTACAGGAGCCTGATCCTCTACAGGAGGCCGATCCTCTACAGGAGGCCGATCCTCTACAGGAGGCCGATCCTCTACTGGAGGCCGATCCTCTACAGGAGGCCGATCCTCTACAGGAGGCCGCTCCTCTACAGGAGGCCGATCCAATACAGGAGGCCGATCCTCTACAGGTGGCCGATCCTCTACAGGTGGCCGATCCTCTACAGGAGGCCGATCCTCTACAGGAGGCCGCTCCTCTACAGGAGGCCGCTCCTCTACAGGAGGCCGCTCCTCTACAGGAGCCTGATCCTCTACAGGAGGCCTGATCCTCTACAGGAGGCCGATCCTCTACAGGAAGCCGATCCTCTACAGGAGGCCCATCCTCTACAGGAGGCCCATCCTCTACAGGAGGCCGACCCTCTACAGGAGGCCCATCCTCTACAGGAGGCCCATCCTCTACAGGAGGCCCATCCTCTACAGAAGGCCGACCCTCTACAGAAGGCCGACCTTCTACAGGAGGCCGATCCTCTACAGGAGGCTGATTCTCTACAGGAGGCCGATCTTATCACAGACAGGTGAGGGGCATGCACCACACACAGAAACACTCTCATACACACATGAGCTGTGTCTGTCTACTGTGCAATTTCAGTTGTTATTAATAATATTATTATTACTATTATATTTGATGTGTGGTTTAGTGTTTTACTACCTTCTTTTCCAGCATCAGGAGCTGTAAAGAGCAAGTGTGAGACAGAGCAGGAGCCTCCTGGAGCTGTATGAGCCTGGATCACTCTCTGTCTCCTCCCACTGGCTGTTTAGTTCACAATGAACTAATCTCTGTCAGGATGGTGAACTAGATGAAGTATGTGAACTGCTGAACTAAATGTGCTATTGAGAATGACTCAGGACAGCCTAGTTCAATCTGATGCCTCTCACTGAGCCCAGCAGCGCCACCTGTGTAGAGTACTGACTTGACTCACAATGAACTAATCTCTGTCAGGATGGTGAACTAGATGAACTAGTTCACTCTGAAGATTAGTTCATTTTGAACTATTCACTCACGAACTACCCATCACTACAGTACAGTGATCAGCGTCCTGAGATGTGAGTGCTTCTCTTGTCACTGGTCCTCAAGAACCAACCAGCCAGTCAGAACAATAATGAATAATAATGTAAAATATTGATGAGGAGGAGATGTATGGCGGTACAGCACTGTGGAGAGGACGGGTAGGTGGTAGACAGATGAGGAGATGTAGGGCGGTGCAGCACTGTGGAGAGGACTGGTAGGTAGTAGACAGATGAGGAGATGTAGGGCGGTGCAGCACTGTGGAGAGGACGGGTAGGTGGTAGACAGATGAGGAGATGTATGGCGGTGCAGCACTGTGGAGAGGACGGGTAGGTGGTAGACAGATGAGGAGATGTAGGGCGGTGCAGCACTGTGGAGAGGACTGGTAGGTAGTAGACAGATGAGGAGATGTATGGCGGTGCAGCACTGTGGATAGGACGGGTAGGTGGTAGACAGATGAGATGTAGGGTGGTGCAGCACTGTGGAGAGGACGGTAGGTGGTAGACAGATGAGATGTAGGATGGTGCAGCACTGGAGAGGACGGGTAGGTGGTAGACAGATGAGTTGATGTAGGGCAGTGCAGCACTGGAGAGGACGGGTAGGTGGTAGACAGATGAGGAGATGTATGGCGGTGCAGCACTGTAGATAGGACGGGTAGGTGGTAGACAGATGAGGAGATGTAGGGCGGTACAGCACTGTGGAGAGGACGGGTAGGTGGTAGACAGATGAGGAGATGTAGGGCGGTACAGCACTGTGGAGAGGACGGGTAGGTGGTAGACAGATGAGGAGATGTAGGGCGGTGCAGCACTGTGGAGAGGACAGGTAGGTGGTAGACAGATGAGGAGATGTAGGGCGGTACAGCACTGTGGAGAGGACGGGTAGGTGGTAGACAGATGAGGAGATGTAGGGCGGTGCAGCACTGTGGAGAGGACGGGTAGGTGGTAGACAGATGAGATGTAGGATGGTGCAGCACTGGAGAGGACGGGTAGGTGGTAGACAGATGAGATGTAGGATGGTGCAGCACTGGAGAGGACGGGTAGGTGGTAGACAGATGAGTTGTAAGGTTCTATGTATATATTCCTGAAACTCAGTTTGTTCGGCAGCCATTTTACTTTCTGTCTTGCTGCAGCTATCTTGCCCTCAGTCAAAATGGAGTTTCCAGCTTGCATGTTCCCGCCCTGATTCTCTCCTTTGCTTCTTAAGCAGCCACAGCTGAGCAATCAGTGCTTCAGAATCTAGCCTGCAGTGAACCTGTGACCTGACTCCTGAAGCCTTGGACCTTGTACTCCAGCTATTCCTACTGAAGAACTCTGAAGCACTTGTGGACTCTGAACCCTGCTCTTTGAAAGACCCACATTTGCATGGACTTACGGTAACAGAGAAGAAGATCCTGAATCTGTATTGGAGAGTGATTGCTGAGCTTGGATTACTCTGGCCTGCTGTGTCTCCTGTTTCTGTGTCTGCAAACTGTGTGACTATTTCTGCCAACTTGTATGAAGTAATACAGGACTTTTCTATATCAAACCTGTGACTCCTGTGTTTTCATCGCACCCAAGCACAAGACGCTATATGAACTGTACTACATACATTACAAGATTCTGAAGCCAAAACGTTAGTGTCTGCTGGGTCTGGAAGGCTGTGTCTGCTGTACTGTGGATATCAGACGTCCGGTTGTACTTTCTGTGATGACAGTGGTTGTGACTTCTCACAACCATTCCAGGTGAGCAATTCCCTTAAGTTTTTTCTTTTTGCAGTGTTACCACAGGTAAACACTATTGTTTTTTTTTTTTTTTCCTTTCTTTTCTCTTTTTTGTCTGCTGTAACTCTGGATATCAGATGTCTGGTTGAAACTTTCTGTGATGATAGTGGTTGTGACTTCTCACAACCATTCCAGGTGAGCAGTTCCCTTAATTTTTTTTTCTCTCTGCAGTGTTGCCACAGGTGAACACTATTGTTTTTTTTCTCTCCTCTTCTTCCAGTAATCCTGTCTTAAAAGATCTGGAAAATGGAGGCCCGCATAAAGGAACTTTGCGGAGTGACTGATAATATCCTTGCAGATTTGCAGAATATAAAGACCCGTTTTACAAATCTACAGGACCTCAATAATCACAATTTGCAAGTGGTTGGACAGACTACCCAGGATTTGCGAGCCAGGATTGAGGTTCTAGAGGGGCGAGTCCAGGCTCCTGCCGTAGCCCCGAGTGCTGGGATTCCCAAGTTGCCCCCTTTTCGTTTTGGCGGTGAACGTGAGAAATTCAGGGGATTTATTAATCAATGCAATCTTTTTTTTTCTGCACATGCTTCACAATTTCCCACTGAACGATCTAAGGTGCTTACTATAATTATGTTGCTTACCAACAAGGCTTTAATGTGGGCAAACCCTCTGATTGAGACTGAGGATGATTGTTTGAATCACCTTGATGATTTTATTTCAGCCATGGGGCAGGTGTTTGATGACCCCAATCGAGGTGCAACAGCTGAAGCAGCCATGTTAGCTTTGCGCCAAGGTAAGCACTCGGTAGCTGAATATGCCTTGGATTTCAGGAGATGGGCCCTTGATACCACCTGGGACAGTTCCGCCAAAAAATCTATTTTTCGAAAGGGGTTATCTCCACTGATTAAGGATGAACTTGCTCGTGCCGACCCTCCCACTGCGTTAGGTGACTTTATTAACTACTGCATCCGTATTGATACTCGTCTGACTGAACGCAGGCAAGAGAGATGGTTCGAAAGCAATCGTACTAACCTTTTCCTACCTTCCTCTCCAGCTAAGGAACCTTTGAGTAGGATTACACGGGAACCTGAACCTGAACCCATGCAGGTAGACTCTTTACAACGACGGGTTAGTGATGCACGCAAGAAACATCGTTTTAAGGAGAATCTATGTTTCTATTGTGGTAAGTCAGGGCACTTCATTATAAACTGCCCCAGCCGTTCTCGTAAGACTACTGCAGCACTCATTCATTGTGAGTGTTGCGAGAGGGGATCTGTCAGGTCCGAGCCTCAGGCTCCAGAGAGATCTGCAGCAACAGATCTTGATTTCTCGGACTTAAACTCCGTTACCTCTGAGGACGTTGACTGTGTAAACGCTGCCATTTTTCAAGTTTCCTCAGCGGTGTCCCAGCTGAGTTGTAAGAAAAACAATTCTCATTGCTTTCTTTCCATCAAACTCTGGGTTGACTCAGCTTGGGTGTCTAGCTCTGCTATGATCGACTCAGGGGCAAGTGGAAATTTTATGGATGTCTCCTTTGCTCTGAAACAGGGAATACGTTCAGTGAAGAAGGCTACTCCAGTACAGATGGAAACTGTGGATGGCTCCCTGCTGACCTCTGGACCAGTGGATCAGGAAACAGAGCCTTTGAGGGTTCTTATGGGTAAAGATCATCAAGAGAAACTGTCCTTTATGCTTATCTCTTCTCCCCACTTTCCCATTATTCTAGGGCTACCATGGCTGCAGGCTCAGAATCCTACCATTAACTGGGAGACCAAGGAATTACACTTTCCAGAGAAACAGATGAGTCCAAAAGTTTCAGTTTGCTCTGTTCCTAAAGGAATCATGTCAGTCCCTGAACTACCAGCTGTATACCAGGACTATGTGGATTTATGTGACAAGAAGAACGCTGACCAGCTTCCTCCTCACCGTCCATATGATTGTCCAATTGAATTATTGCCTGGAGCAGAGATACCTTTTGGTAAGATCTACCCCCTGGCGGGGCCCGAGCTAAAGGCTTTAAAGGATTACATAGATGAAAATCTAGCCAAGGGCTTCATACGCCCCTCTTCATCTCCCGCAGGTGCACCCATCTTCTTTGTAAAGAAGAAAGATGGATCTCTGAGACCATGCGTAGACTATAGGGAACTCAATAAGGTTACTATTAGAAACCGTTATCCATTGCCTTTAATCCCTGAGTTATTGGAGAGAGTGCGACATGCCAAAATTTTCTCTAAACTAGATCTTCGTGGGGCCTATAACTTAGTCCGTATTAGACCTGGGGATGAATGGAAGACTGCATTCAGGTCACGCTATGGACACTTTGAATATCTAGTTATGCCTTTTGGTCTGAGTACCGCCCCAGCCACTTTCCAACACTTGGTGAATGACATCTTCAGGGATCTCCTAGATACATTCGTGGTAATTTATTTGGATGATATTCTAATTTTTTCTAACTCCACAGAGGAACATCATGGACATGTGAGAATGGTCTTGGAACGTCTAAGACAAAATCATCTTTACATCAAACTTGAAAAGTGTGAATTCCATAGGACCGAAATTCAATTTCTGGGGTATGTACTGTCTACACAAGGAATTAGTATGGATGGAAGCAAAACCCAAGCCATCAAGGATTGGCCAAGTCCTAGAAATGTGAAGGAGGTACAGCGCTTCATCGGGTTTGCCAACTTCTATAGACGTTTCATTAGAAATTTCTCTGAGGTAGTGTCACCTATCACTCAACTTACCCGGAAAGAGTCTAGGTTTTCCTGGACTCCCCAAGCCCAGGAAGCATTTTCCCGTCTAAAAGATAAATTTACCACTGCACCTATCCTAGTACATCCCAACCCCGAGCTTGCCTTCATAATAGAGGTGGATGCTTCAGACTGTGCCGTTGGAGCTATACTCTCTCAGAGAACAGGTGAGAAGAATGTCTTGCATCCCTGTGCCTTCTTTTCCCAGCAGTTGTCTTCGGCTGAGAGGAACTACGATGTGGGCAATAGAGAGTTGTTGGCCATTATTGCCGCCTTCAAAGAATGGAGACACCTTCTTCAGGGAGCTGCACAGCAAATAGTCGTCCTGACAGACCATCGTAACCTTGAGTTTATCAGGTCGGCTAAGTGCCTGACTCCTCGCCAGGCTCGCTGGAATCTTTTCTTAAACCAATTTAATTTTATCATCTCTTATAGACCAGGATCGCGCAATGGAAAGGCTGATGCACTCTCTAGGATTTACTCAGCAGAGACACGTCCAATTACTCCTCCTAAGACTATTCTTCCTGACTCTAGATTCCTAGGAGTAATTCATAATCAAGACCTACTTAAGGACATCAAGGAAGTATACCATGCGGATTCCTTTTTGGCACAACCCCCAAGGGACGTAAGTCTTGTCTTTAAGAATGGTGTGTGGATTCAGGGACAACGTCTGTATATTCCTGAAACAGTCAGATTGAGAGTATTGCAACTCATTCACGATTCCAAAATAGCCGGGCATAGAGGAATTCTAAAGACACAGGAATTTCTTTCTCGTTTCTTTTGGTGGCCCACTTGCAGGAAGGATGTTTTGAATTATGTCACTTCATGTGAGGTCTGTGCAAGATGCAAAACACCTCGCTCCTCACCAACTGGTCTGTTACAGCCTCTTCCCACCCCGTCCCGCCCGTGGGGATCCATTTCTATGGACTTCATTGTGGAGTTACCAACCTCTCAGGGGAAGAACACCATTCTAGTGGTGGTTGACCGTCTAACAAAGGCAGCTCATTTTATCCCTTGTGTCGGCTTACCCACTGCAAAACAGACATCAGATTTGATGATTAAAGATGTGTTTCGCTTACATGGAGTACCGGATGAGGTTATTTCGGATCGAGGGGTGCAATTCACTTCTAGGTTTTGGCAAAATTTCTGTGCAGCATTGGACATTAAAGTAAACCTTTCTTCTGCTTTTCATCCCCAGACTAATGGACAGACCGAACGAACCAATCAAACCCTGGAGCAGTATCTCCGCTGCTTTATCTGCCACCTACAGGATGATTGGGTGGATCTACTTCCATTAGCTGAGTTCTCGTATAACAACTCTCAGAGTGCCTCCACTAAACAGTCTCCTTTTTACTCTAATCTAGGTTATCATCCTAACATTCTACCACGATTTCCCATAGAAACGCCTTTACCAGCAGTGGCTGAAAGAATCACGTCTTTACAGAAGAATATGGATCTTCTAAAGGAAAATCTGGAATCGGCTCAAGAAAGGTACAAGAAAGCAGCAGATAAATTTCGTAAACCTGCACCAGCTTTCAAGGTAGGAGACTTGGTCTGGCTGTCAACCAGAAATCTTAAGTTAAGGATTCCATCGTCTAAGTTGGGACATAAGTACATTGGACCCTATAAAATCAGTAAAATTATAAGTGCCGTTGCTTGTCGTCTTCAACTGCCCAGAACTATGAGAATCCACCCTGTCTTTCATGTATCCCTACTAAAGGCTGCGACACCCAATACGTTTCCTGGACGTTCCTCTTCTTGCCCTGACCCAGTGCTAGTCGATGGTCAGGAAGAATTTGTGGTGGAAAGGATTTTAGATTCTAGGTTGTATAGAAATCAGTTACAATATCTGATTAAATGGCAGGGCTACCCAGTGGAGGACAACTCATGGGAACCAGTCAATAACGTTAATGCTCCTCGCTTGCTCCGTCTATTTCATCAGAGGTACCCACACAAGCCTGGTCTGAGGTCATCCGGAGGTTGTCCTTAAGGGGGGAGTAATGTAAGGTTCTATGTATATATTCCTGAAACTCAGTTTGTTCGTCAGCCATTTTACTTTCTGTCTTGCTGCAGCTATCTTGCCCTCAGTCAAAATGGAGTTTCCAGCTTGCATGTTCCGGCCCTGATTCTCTCCTTTGCTTCTTAAGCAGCCACAGCTGAGCAATCAGTGCTTCAGAATCTAGCCTGCAGTGAACCTGTGACTTGACTCCTGTAAGCCTTGGACCTTGTACTCCAGCTATTCCTACTGAGGAACTCTGAAGCACTTGTGGACTCTGAACCCTGCTCTTTGAAAGACCCACGTTTGCATGGACTTACGGTAACAGAGAAGAAGATCCTGAATCTGTATTGGAGAGTGACTGCTGAGCTTGGATTACTCTGGCCTGCTGTGTCTCCTGTTTCTGTGTCTGCAAACTGTGTGACTATTTCTGCCAACTTGTATGAAGTAATACAGGACTTTTCTATATCAAACCTGTGACTCCTGTGTTTTCATCGCACCCAAGCACAAGACGCTATATGAACTGTACTACATACATTACATGAGTTGATGTAGGGCGGTGCAGCACTGGAGAGGACAGGTAGGTGGTAGACAGATGAGGAGATGTATGGCGGTGCAGCACTGTAGATAGGACGGGTAGGTGGTAGACAGATGAGGAGATGTAGGGCGGTACAGCACTGTGGAGAGGACGGGTAGGTGGTAGACAGATGAGGAGATGTAGGGCGGTGCAGCACTGTGGAGAGGATGGGTAGGTGGTAGACAGATGAGGAGATGTAGGGCGGTACAGCACTGTGGAGAGGACGGGTAGGTGGTAGACAGATGAGGAGATGTAGGGCGGTGCAGCACTGTGGAGAGGACAGGTAGGTGGTAGACAGATGAGGAGATGTAGGGCGGTACAGCACTGTGGAGAGGACGGGTAGGTGGTAGACAGATGAGGAGATGTAGGGCGGTTCAGCACTGTGGAGAGGACGGGTAGGTGGTAGACAGATGAGATGTAGGATGGTGCAGCACTGGAGAGGACGGGTAGGTGGTAGACAGATGAGATGTAGGATGGTGAAGCACTGGAGAGGACGGGTAGGTGGTAGACAGATGAGTTGATGTAGGGCGGTGCAGCACTGGAGAGGACAGGTAGGTGGTAGACAGATGAGGAGATGTATGGCGGTGCAGCACTGTAGATAGGACGGGTAGGTGGTAGACAGATGAGGAGATGTAGGGCGGTACAGCACTGTGGAGAGGACGGGTAGGTGGTAGACAGATGAGGAGATGTAGGGCGATGCAGCACTGTGGAGAGGACGGGTAGGTGGTAGACAGATGAGTTGATGTAGGGCGGTGCAGCACTGTGGAGAGGACGGATAGGTGGTAGACAGATGAGGAGATGTATGGCGGTACAGCACTGTGGAGAGGACGGGTAGGTGGTAGACAGATGAGTTGATGTAGGGCGGTGCAGCACTGTGGAGAGGACGGATAGGTGGTAGACAGATGAGGAAATGTATGGCGGTACAGCACTGTGGAGAGGACGGGTAGGTGGTAGACAGATGAGTTGATGTAGGGCGGTGCAGCACTGTGGATAGGACGGGTAGGTGGTAGACAGATGAGATGTAGGGTGGTGCAGCACTGTGGAGAGGACGGTAGGTGGTAGACAGATGAAATGTAGGATGGTGCAGCACTGGAGAGGACGGGTAGGTGGTAGACAGATGAGTTGATGTAGGGCGGTGCAGCACTGGATAGGACAGGTAGGTGGTAGACAGATGAGGAGATGTATGGCGGTGCAGCACTGTAGATAGGACGGGTAGGTGGTAGACAGATGAGGAGATGTAGGGCGGTACAGCACTGTGGAGAGGACGGGTAGGTGGTAGACAGATGAGATGTAGGGCGGTGCAGCACTGTGGAGAGGACGGGTAGGTGGTAGACAGATGAGGAGATGTAGGGCGGTGCAGCTCTGTGGAGAGGACGGATAGGTGGTAGACAGATGAGATGTAGGGCGGTGCAGCACTGTGGAGAGGACGGGTAGGTGGTAGACATATGAGGAGATGTAGGGCGGTGCTGCACTGTGGAGAGGACGGGTAGGTGGTAGACAGATGAGGAGATGTAGGGCGGTGCAGCACTGTGGAGAGGACGGGTAGGTGGTAGACAGATGAGGAGATGTAGGGCGGTACAGCACTGTGGAGAGGACGGGTAGGTGGTAGACAGATGAGGAGATGTAGGGCGGTGCAGCACTGTGGAGAGGACGGGTAGGTGGTAGACAGATGAGATGTAGGATGGTGCAGCACTGGAGAGGACGGGTAGGTGGTAGACAGATGAAATGTAGGATGGTGCAGCACTGGAGAGGACGGGTAGGTGGTAGACAGATGAGTTGATGTAGGGCGGTGCAGCACTGGATAGGACAGGTAGGTGGTAGACAGATGAGGAGATGTATGGCGGTGCAGCACTGTAGATAGGACGGGTAGGTGGTAGACAGATGAGGAGATGTAGGGCGGTACAGCACTGTGGAGAGGACGGGTAGGTGGTAGACAGATGAGATGTAGGGCGGTGCAGCACTGTGGAGAGGACGGGTAGGTGGTAGACAGATGAGGAGATGTAGGGCGGTGCAGCTCTGTGGAGAGGACGGATAGGTGGTAGACAGATGAGATGTAGGGCGGTGCAGCACTGTGGAGAGGACGGGTAGGTGGTAGACATATGAGGAGATGTAGGGCGGTGCTGCACTGTGGAGAGGACGGGTAGGTGGTAGACAGATGAGGAGATGTAGGGCGGTGCAGCACTGTGGAGAGGACGGGTAGGTGGTAGACAGATGAGATGTAGGGCGGTGAAGCACTGTGGGGAGGACTGGTAGGTAGTAGACAGATGAGATGTAGGGCGGTGCAGCACTGTGGAGAGGACTGGTAGGTAGTAGACAGATGAGATGTAGGGCGGTGCAGCACTGTGGAGAGGACGGGTAGATGGTAGACAGATGAGATGTAGGGCAGTGCAGCACTGTGGAGAGGACTGGTAGGTGGTAGACAGAAGAGGAGATGTAGGGTGGTGCAGCACTGTGGAGAGGACTGGTAGGTAGTAGACAGATGAGGAGATGTATGGCGGTGCAGCACTATGGATAGGACGGGTAGGTGGTAGACAGATGAGGAGATGTATGGCGGTGCAGCACTGTGGATAGGACGGGTAGGTGGTAGACAGATGAGATGTAGGGTGGTGCAGCACTGTGGATAGGACGGGTAGGTGGTAGACAGATGAGATGTAGGGTGGTGCAGCACTGTGGAGAGGACGGGTAGGTGGTAGACAGATGAGGAGATGTAGAGCGGTGCAGCACTGTGGAGAGGATGGGTAGGTGGTAGACAGATGAGGAGATGTAGGGCAGTGCAGCACTGTGGAGAGCTTTGTGGGTGAGAGTAATGAGGTTATATTGTACTGCGTAGCCGATACGTATCCAGTGCGATGGCTGGCACAGGGTGGAGGATATGGATTGGTGAAGGGAGGGGTAGTAAGAGGGAGATCAATAAACAGAGGAAGTGTTCAGAGAGCTCGGATGTGAACCTCGAGAGCACACTGTCCTTGAGGATGATAGAGCGGAGCATAATGATGAGGAGCTGGTGATCCACAGTGTAAGATGTCGCTGAGATCCAGGAGATTCAGCACGGAGCAGTAGATTTAGCTGTTAGATTGTTACATTCTACATTCTGTAGAGTGCAAACAACGGATACCAGACTTTCAAGGGTGAAGAAGCAGAGCGTTATCAGAGATGGCGGATTAGACATGAGAGGACCAAACCTTCCAGGAGTTTAGAGATGAAGGGAAGAATAGAGACCAGTAGAAGAAGAATAGGGAGGAACAGAGACCGGTCTGTTGTCCAGAACTGAGTGCTAGACTGAAGAGGAAAGAAGTTAGGCGAAAGGTCACAGCCAGTGAGAGGGAGGAGATGTGAGGAAATAGGGTCACTGACGCAGGTTGAGAAGAAGCAATGAGTCAGGTAACGTCTTCTGTTAGAGGTTCAAAGGTGGAAAATGAGCCTGAGGGAAGAGGAACTGATATTGGGGAATTGGAAGACAATTTCCTTTGGATACAGGTGTTTATTTTGTAGGAAATAAGTGGCAGATCGTCAGTGATGAGGTTGGTGTACTTTAGGGCTCGGGAGGGAGTGGGCAGATCGTCAGTGCTGAGGTTGGTGTACTTTAGGGCTCGGAAGGGAGTGGACACTCTCACAGAGTCGTTTTGGATTGTTGGATGTGATGTGATGAGAGCGGTGAAGTATAACTGGCCGGATGGGAGCAGAGTTATAAGTTTTGAGCATCAATTGTCTGACAGTGATTTTCTCCACTGACGCTCGGTCCCTAGAGCTCCACTGGAGAAGACGTGTTTCTCCCCACAATCACATATCTGCTGTGCTCCCACACCGTGATGGCCATGTGTCCTCTGTGCCCTCACCCTGTGCTGGCCATGTATCCTCTATGCCATCACCCCTTACCGGCCGTGTGTCCTCTGTGCTCCCACTCCGTGCCGGCCATGTGTCCTCTCTGTGCTCTCACCCCATGCCGGCCGTGTGTCCTCACCCTGTGCCGGCCGGGTATCCTCTGTGCCCTCACCCCATGCCGGCCTTGTGTCCTCTGTGCTCCCACCCCTTGCTGGCCGTATGTCCTCTGTGCTCTCACCCGTGCCAGCCGTATATCCTCTGTGCTCTCACCGTGTGCCCTTTGTTCTCTCACGCCATGCCAGCTTTGTATCCTCTGTGCTCCTACCCCGTTCTGGTCCTGTACGCTCTATGTTCTCACCGTGTGCCCCCTGTGCCGGACGTGTGTTCTCTGTACTCCCACCCCATGACGGCCGAATGTCCTCTGGGCTCCCATCCCATGCCGACCCCGAACCCTCTGTATTCTCATTGTGTGCCCCCTGTGCTCCCACCCCGTGACGGTCATTTGTCTTCTGTGCTCCCACCCCATGCTAGCCCTGTACCATCTGTGCTCTCACCGTGTGCTCCCATAGCGTGCCAGCCGTGTGTCCTCTGTGCTACCACCCTGTGACGGCCATGTGTCATCTGTGCTCCCACCCTGTGCTGGCCCTGTGTCCTCTGTGCTCCCACCCCGTGCCAGCCCTGTACCCTCTGTGCTCTCACCGTGTGCCCCCTGTGCTCCCATCCCATGCTGACGCCGTGCCAGCCGTGTGTCCTCTGTGCTCTCACCCCGTGCCGGCCGTGTGTCCTCTGTGCTCCCACCCCGTGCTGGCCGTGTGTCCTCTGTTCTCCCATCTCGTGCAAGCCGTGTGTCCTCTGTGCTCCCACCCCGTGCCGGCCGTGTGTCCTCTGTGCTCCCACCTCGTGCCAGCCGTGTGTCCTCTGTGCTCCCACCCCGTGCCGGCCGTGTGTCCTCTGTGCTTTCACCGAGTGCCAGCCGTGTGTCCTCTGTGCTCCCACCCCGTGGCGGCCGTGTGTCCTCTGTGCTCTCACCGGGTGCCAGCCGTGTGTCCTCTGTGCTCCCACTCCGTGCTGACGCCGTGCCAGCCGTGTGTCCTCTGTGCTCCCACCCCGTGCCAGCCGTGTGTCCTCTGTGCTCCCACCCCGTGCCGGCCGTTTGTTCTCTGTGCCCCACCCCGTGCCGGCCCTGTGTCCTCTGTGCTCTCACCGTGTGCCCCCTCTGGTCCCATCCCATGCTGACGCCGTGCCAGCAGTATGTCCTCTGTGCTCTCACCCCGTGCGGGCCGTGTGTCCTCTGTGCTCCCACCCCGTGCCGGCCGTGTGTTCTCTGTGCTCCCACCCCGTGCCGGCCCTGTGTCCTCTGTGCTCCCACCCCGTGCCAGCCCTGTACCCTCTGTGCTCTCACCGTGTGCCCCCTCTGGTCCCATCCCATGCTGACGCCGTGCCAGCAGTGTGTCCTCTGTGCTCCCACCCCGTGCCGGCCGTGTGTCCTCTGTGCTCCCACCCCGTGCCGGCCGTGTGTCCTCTGTGCTCCCACCCCGTGCCGGCCGTGTGTCCTCTGTGCTCTCACCGGGTGCCAGCCGTGTGTCCTCTGTGCTCCCACCCCGTGCTGGCCTTGTGTCCTCTGTGCTCCCACCCGTGCCGGCCGTGTGTCCTCTGTGCTCCCACCCCGTGCCAGCCCTGTACCCTCTGTGCTTTCACTGTGTGCCCCCTGTGCTCCCACCCCATGCTGACGCCGTGTGTCCTCTGTGCTCCCACCCCGTGCCAGCCGTGTGTCCTCTGTGCTCCCACCCCGTGCCGGCCCTGTGTCCTCTGTGCTCCCACCCTGTGCCAGCCCTGTACCCTCTGTGCTCTCACCGTGTGCCCCCTCTGCTCCCATCCCATGCTGACGCCGTGCCAGCAGTGTGTCCTCTGTGCTCTCACCCTGTGCCGGCCGTGTGTCCTCTGTGCTCGAACCCCGTGCCAGCCCTGTACCCTCTGTGCTCTCACCGTGTGCCCCCTGTGCTCCCACCCCATGCTGACGCCGTGCCAGCCGTGAGTCCTCTGTGCTCCCACCCTGTGCCGGCCGTGTGTCCTCTGTGCTCCCACCCCGTGCCAGCCCTGTACCCTCTGTGCTCTCACCGTGTGCCCCGTGCTCAGACCCCATGCTGACGCCGTGCCAGCCGTGTGTCCTCTGTGCTCCCACCCCATGCCAGCCGTGTGTCCTCTGTGCTCCCACCCCGTGCCGGCCGTGTGTTCTCTGTGCTCCCACCCCATGCCGGCCGTGTGTCCTCTGTGCTCCCACCCCGTGCCGGCCCTGTGTCCTCTGTGCTCCCACCCCGTGCCAGCCCTGTACCCTCTGTGCTCTCACCGTGTGCCCCCTCTGGTCCCATCCCATGCTGACGCCGTGCCAGCAGTGTGTCCTCTGTGCTCTCACCCCGTGCCGGCCGTGTGTCCTCTGTGCTCCCACCCCGTGCCAGCCCTGTACCCTCTGTGCTCTCACCGTGTGCCCCGTGCTCCCACCCCATGCTGACGTCGTGCCAGCCGTGTGTCCTCTGTGCTCCCACCCCGTGCCAGCCGTGTGTCCTCTGTGCTCCCACCCCGTGCCGGCTGTGTGTTCTCTGTGCTCCCACCCCGTGCCGGCCCTGTGTCCTCTGTGCTCTCACCGTGTGCCCCCTCTGGTCCCATCCCATGCTGACGCCGTGCCAGCAGTGTGTCCTCTGTGCTCTCACCCCGTGCCGGCCGTGTGTCCTCTGTGCTCCCACCCCGTGCCGGCCGTGTGTCCTCTGTGCTCCCACCCGTGCCGGCCATGTGTCCTCTGTGCTCCCACCTCGTGCCGGCCGTGTGTCCTCTGTGCTCCCACACCGTGCCGGCCGTGTGTCCTCTGTGCTCCCACACCGTGCCGGCCGTGTGTCCTCTGTGCTCTCACCCCGTGCCGGCCGTGTCCTCTGTGCTCCCACCCCGTGCCGGCCGTGTGTCCTCTGTGCTCCCACCCCGTGCCAGCCCTGTACCTTCTGTGCTCTCACCGTGTGCCCCCTGTGCTCCCACCCCATGCTGACGCCGTGCCAGCCGTGTGTCCTCTGTGCTCCCACCCCGTGCCGGCCGTGTGTCCTCTGTGCTCCCACCCCATGCCGGCCGTGTTTCCTCTGTGCTCTCACCCTGTGTCGGTTCTGTACCCTTTGTGCTCTCACCGTGTGCCCCCTGTGCTTCCACCCTGTGAAGGCCGTGTATCCTCTGTGCTCCCACCCTTCGACAACCCTGTATCCTCTGTGCTCTCACCGTGTGCCTCCTGTGCTCCCACCCTGTGCCAGCCCTGTACTCTCTGTGCTCCCACCCTGTGCTGGCCCTGTACCCTCTGGGCTCTTACTGTGTGCCCCCTGTGCTCTCATCGCGTGCCGGCCGTGTATCCTCTGTGCTCTCACCATGTGCCCTTTCTTCTCCCACCCCATGCCAGCTTTGTATCCTCTGTGCTCCTACCCCATTCTGGTCCTGTACCCTGTGTTCTCACCCTGCGCCGGACGTGTGTCCTCTGTACTCCCACCCCATGATGGCCGTATGTACTCTGTGCTCCCATCCCATGCCGGCCCTGTATCCTCTCTGCTCCCACCCTGTCGGCCCTGAAACCTCTGCATTTTCACCGTGTGCTCCCATCGCGTGCCAGCCGTGTGACCCCTGTGCTCCCTCCCCATGCCAGCTGTGTGTCCTCTGTGCTCCCACCCCATGACAGCCCTGTATCCTCTCTGCTCCCACCACATGACGGCCCTGTACCATCTGTGCTCTTACCGTGTGTCCTCTGTGCTCCCACCCCATGCCAGCTTTGTATCCTCTGTACTCCCACCCCATGCAGGCCCTGTATCCTCTGTGCTCCCACCCCATGCTCGCTGCGAGCCCCTTGTGCTCCCACTCCATGCTGGCCGTGTGTCCTCTGGCTCTCACTGCCTCCTCCAGCACCCCAGACTCCTCTGGTTATATCTGCTCCCTCCACCAGCCGATGACAGCCACACCTCACAATCCTGGGCCCCAACAGTTCCTAACACGACTTGGGGGAATCACAGAGCAGAGATGTTATGGGTGTGGGCAGTCTGGGCACCTGTAGGTTAGCTGTCCCTCAAGGACTTGGAGGGAGTCTCATGCACCCCACCTCGTCTGGTGCATCTTGTGCTCTCCATTCGCCTGAGGAAGCGTTACCACCACCCTCACCTGAGTGGACCATCGACCCCGACACCATGATGGGGGATGTGGAGGGTGGCAGTGTGATGGGATGTGAGGTGGGTGGGGGCACGTGGTGACACATGTAGCAGTAGGAGGTGGTGTGATGGGATGTGAGGTGGGTGGGACACGTGGTGACACATGTAGCAGTAGGAGGTGGTGTGATGGGATGTGAGGTGGGTGGGACACGTGGTGACATATAGTAGGAGGCGGTATGATGGGATGTGAGGTTGGTGGGGCACGTGGTGACACATGTAGTAGGAGGCGGTGTGATGGGATGTGAAGTGGGTGGGGCACGTGGTGACACATGTAGTAGGAGGCGGTGTGATGGGATGAGGTAGGTGGGGACACAAGGTGACATGTAGTAGGAGGCGGTGTGATGGGATGTGAGGTGGGTGAGGACACATGGTGACACGTAGGAGGGGCGGTGTGATGGGATGTGAGGTGGGTGGGACACGTGGTGACATGTAGCAGTAGGAGGTGGTGTGATGTGAGGTGGGTGGGACACGTGGTGACATATAGTAGGAGGCGGTATGATGGGATGTGAGGTTGGTGGGGCACGTGGTGACACATGTAGTAGGAGGCGGTGTGATGGGATGTGAAGTGGGTGGGGCACGTGGTGACAATGTAGTAGGAGCGGTGTGATGGGATGAGGTGGGTGGGGACACGTGGTGACACATGTAGTAGGAGGCGGTGTGATGGGATGTGAGGTGGGTGGACACATGGTGACACGTAGGAGGGGCGGTGTGATGGGATGTGAAGTGGGTGGGACACGTGGTGACACATGTAGCAGTAGGAGGTGGTGTGATGGGATGTGAGGTGGGTGGGACACGTGGTGACATATAGTAGGAGGCGGTATGATGGGATGTGAGGTTGGTGGGGCACGTGGTGACACATGTAGTAGGAGGCGGTGTGATGGGATGTGAAGTGGGTGGGGCACGTGGTGACACATGTAGTAGGAGGCAGTGTGATGGGATGAGGTGGGTGGGGACACAAGGTGACATTAGTAGGAGGCGGTGTGATGGGATGTGAGGTGGGTGAGGACACATGGTGACACGTAGGAGGGGCGGTGTGATGGGATGTGAGGTGGGTGGGACACGTGGTGACACATGTAGCAGTAGGAGGTGGTGTGATGGGATGTGAGGTGGGTGGGACACGTGGTGACATATAGTAAGAGGCGGTATGATGGGATGTGAGGTTGGTGGGGCACGTGGTGACACATGTAGTAGGAGGCGGTGGGATGAGGTGGGTGGGGACACAAGGTGACATGTAGTAGGAGGCGGTGTGATGGGATGTGAGGTGGGTGAGGACACATGGTGACACGTAGGAGGGGCGGTGTGATGGGATGTGAGGTGGGTGGGACACGTGGTGACACATGTAGCAGTAGGAGGTGGTGTGATGGGATGTGAGTGGGACACGTGGTGACATATAGTAGGAGGCAGTATGATGGGATGTGAGGTTGGTGGGGCACGTGGTGACATGTAGTAGGAGGCGGTGTGATGGGATGTGAGGTGGGTGGGGACACGTGGTGACACATGTAGGAGGGGCGGTGTGATGGGATGTGAGGTGGGTGGAGACACGTGGTGACACATGTAGGAGGGGCAGTGTGATGGGATGTGAGGTGGGTGGAGACACATGTAGGAGGGGCGGTGTGATGGGATGTGAGGTGGGTGGAGACACGTGGTGACACATGTAGTAGGTGGCGATGTGATGGGATGTGAGGTGGGTGGGGACACGTGGTGACACATGTAGGAGGGGTGGTGTGATGGGATGTGAGGTGGCTGGGGACACATGTAGTAGGAAGCGGTGTGATGGGATGTGAGGTGGGTGGGGACACATGTAGTAGGATGCGGTGTGATGGGATGTGAGGTGGGTGGGGACATGCGTTGGTGTGTCACGCCCCACGTGATATGTAGACGTATACACCTGACCCCTGGGTTCACGAATCACCTTTGTATCCAGACTCTTCTGGTTGGGAATTCTCGCAGTTTCTCCTGTATAACCTTTGTGTTTGTGCACTGACTGATTGTGCCCATTCCATCAGAGCGACTCTGTGACCGGGCGGGAATGAAGCTATAGACTCGTTATTTCACAGGCCTTCTTTGTGTTCACCAGTTCCACTTGCATTGAATAATTAAAGAAAATTTGCATGAAACATTTCGAGTGTGCAGTGAAAATGTCTCTACTGCGTCCAGGTGCTGGAGGTAAGGCCCATAAATGGAGGACCATGTCACCGTGTGGCTGTGGCCATCACAGGACCTCGGGCCACCCCAGCCTGGCAGTGGTGGACCCTGCCACTCGGTATCCTGAAGCCGCGGCCCAGCTAGTATCACAGCAGACACGTGGCCGAGGCTCTCATTACTATCTGTACCAAGGTAGGGTTCCCCAATGAATTATCATCGGATCTTGGGGCTCCATTCATATCTGACCTGGTCCGGTCCCTCCAGCATACCTGTGGTGTTCAAGCCACCCCATACCACCTGCAGACTAACAGACTGTTGAATGCTTTAATGGAAACCTAAAAAATATCCTGCAGGCTTTTATTCACTTTGAAAAGGACCAGTAAAAATACCAGCCACATCTCATCGGGAGGTTCCCCAAGAGTCCACGGGGTTCTCCCACTTCGAAATACTACTGATTGGCCGGAAAGTCTGTGGGCCTATCTCTCTTCTGAAGGAACACGTGGAAGGAGATATTGCAGACAACTGAATGCCTGTCATTCCTTATGTTCTAGAGTTCAGAGACCATCTCGCCCAGCTCGCTACCTTGGCTAAAGAACATCAGCGGATGTCCCAGTCCAGACCCAAGACCTGGTATGACCGTAACGCCAGGAGACAGGAATTTATGGAAGGACAAGTGCTCATGATCATTGCTTCCCCTGCCAACAAGCTTCAAGCAACGTGGGACGGCCTTTATCAGATTGTCAAGAGAATTAATGGCACGAACTACATCATTGCCCTGGACCCTCGTGCTCGACGACAGAAGACCGTCCACATCAACATGCTGAAAGAATATCGTGACCGATCTCTGCCCTTTCTAGCCATCTGCCACCCCCTAGTGATACCGCCGAGGACGAGTATCTCCTCGATCTTCTCCAGGTCGCCCAAGCAGGAGGATCCCTGGAATAAGTGACCCTGGGCTTCCATTTATCGGACGTACAAAAGGACAATATCTTCTCCGTACCAAGACCGAGGGCTGCGGCTTTCTCCTCAAAGCCAAGGCAGGCTTTCACCAGCTGCCATGTGGAAACCTTCAGACAACGCCCCATCCAACAGGCGGCCTACCGGGCTCAAGAGGCTGTTCAAGGCATGATAAAGAGCGAACTGGAGGAGATTAAACTGCAGATTATCTAGCCATCTCACAGCTCCTGGGTCTCTCCTGTCATCCTGGTGACTAAGATGATGGTACAACGTGGTTCTGACCGGACATTAAACAATGCCACCAAGAGTGACGCTTACCCCATGCCCAGGATTGATGATTGATTGGATCGTCTAGCCAGTGCCCAATTTGTAATCAAGTTAGACTTGAGCAAGGGGTACTGGCACATAACCTTAACAGAGGATGCTCAGCCTTCATTACTCCATTTGGGCTTTTTGAGTTCCTGGGGATGAAAAATGCCCCCGCTACTTGCCAGAGAATGGTAGATCGATTGTTAGAACAATGCCAGCACTTTGCCTGGGCGTAGATGACATTGCCATTTTCAGCACAACCTGGGAGGAACATCTTAGACACTCAGCCTAGCGCTTGATCATATCCTTTGCGGCAGGACCAGCCATTCGCCCTGATAAATGTCCTGGGGGTAGCGGAGGTGCCTCAGGCATAGAGTCGGGGGTGGGACCTTGAGGCCAGAGCCACCAAGGTGGAAGCCATGAGCAGCTGGTGAAGACCCCAGACCTAGAAGCAGGTCTGTTTTTTTTGGGAACTGCTGGTTACTATTGAAAATTTGTTTCTAATGTCAGCATCTTGGCCAAGTCCCTGACGTGACCCTCAAGAACATGCCTAGGAATGTGATGTGGATGGTCGCATGCGAAGATGTCTTATCAGCATGAAGGACACTCATCACTGCTCCGGTCTTGGCCCACCCTAACCGTAAGCACAGATTCCTCATGCAGACAGGCGCACCCACCTTCGGGATTGAGGACAGTTCTTAGCCAGGTCAACGCTGCTGGGGAGGAAGATCCTGCAGCTTCTGCCAGTTGGAAACTACTGGATCGGGAAGTTGCTTATACCACCATGCTACAGATTTTAGGAGTGTTATCTAGTTGCTCAGTATCCCTCTGTGTACTCCCCTTCTGGTCTTAAGTCTTACAAAACAGCCGATAAATAAATTAGCTCAGTTACCCTCTGCAGCCTGATTGTGCCCATGCCTCTTGATGAAGCCCTGCTGAAATCTGACTGTCCATTCCTTACCCCTCTGCTCTCCAAATGCTGCAAATATCCCCATGAATTGCCTTGTTCTCTGAACACCATTCCCAGGTCTGGGGGTCCGGACCCCACCACTATCGGCAGCACTCGGCAGCTCAGGATTTATCAGGTTTATTTCAGGTCAGTAACTATCAGATTTACAAGGCAAATAATGGAAAAAAAGGCAACAACAAAAATCCTCAGTAATATGTACAGAATGTACAGGACACACGAGGCGTCTGACAACCGCGGAGCCGAGATCAGCGCAGGGGGGTGTCAGCTCCAAATAACTTATCACCAAGAAAATGTACAACAGCAAAGCCCCAGATCACACGGCCGGGGCCACAAAGCACCCGGAGACGGAAGATGGCGAACATAAGATCTGGAGCGGGGCGTGGAGGAGAGCGCAGTAAGGAGGAGGAGAGGGAGCACAGTCAGGAGGGAGGGGAGGAGAGGGAGCGCAGTCAGGAGGGAGGGGAGGAGGGGGAGCGCAGTCAGGAGGGAGGGGAGGAGGGGGAGCCCAGTCAGGAGGGAGTGGAGGCGCAGTCAGGAGGGAGTGGAGGCGCAGTCAGGAGGGAGTGGAGGAGCAGTCAGGAGGGAGTGGAGGAGCAGTCAGGAGGGAGTGGAGGAGCAGTCAGGAGGGAGTGGAGGAGCAGTCAGGAGGGAGTGGAGGCGCAGTCAGGAGGGAGTGGAGGCGCAGTCAGGAGGGAGTGGAGGCGCAGTCAGGAGGGAGTGGAGGCGCAGTCAGGAGGGAGTGGAGGCGCAGTCAGGAGGGAGTGGAGGCGCAGTCAGGAGGGAGTGGAGGCGCAGTCAGGAGGGAGGGAAGGGAGAAACTGGAAGAAGAGGAAAGTGCACAGTCAGGAGGGAGAGGGAGCACAGTCAGGAGGGAGTGGAGGAGAGGAAGCGCAGTCAGGAGAGAGGAGGCAGTCAGGAGGGAGGAGTGGGAGCGCAGTCAGGAGGGAGGAGGAGAGGGAACGCAGTCAGGAGGGAGGAGGAGAGGGAACGCAGTCAGGAGGGAGGAGGAGAGGGAGCGCAGTCAGGAGGGAGGAAGGACACAATGGAAGAGAGCGCAGCTGGGGGGGTAGCCAGGAGGGAGGAGGCCCAGTCAGAAGGGAGTGGAGGAAGCGCAGTCAGGAGGGAGGAGGCACAGTCAGGAGGGAGCAGGAGAGGGGGCACGTCAGGAGAGAGGAAGGACACACTGGAAGAGAGCGCAGGGGGGGGGGTAGTCGGAGCTGTTGCAATAGACTGCAGCATAGGAATACAACCAACTTTGGCCGTGCCGCCATCTTAAGTCTACGCGGAGCGGTTCCATCGTTCCCCACAGGCAGCAGCCATACACATAACAGACCAGGACTAGTGGTAGCCATGAGGCACTGTGCGCCTCCATAAAGCTGGGGCACGGTACAACCTGCAGGCACTTTTGTAGCTACTGGCCGCACTCCATGTTTCCGATGTGAAGGGGGGGGGGTCACATATTTACAGGACGTAGAAAATGTGCTGCTGATCTATAAAACACTTGTGTATAAAAAGCATAAAAAGGCAGAAGGCACCGAGGGATTAAAGGGATGCGGGACGGCCGAGCGTCACATCCAGAGCTGCATTCTGGCATCTGTAGTGCCCCCTTCAGGCAGCGGAACAATGTCCTGCACATGCAAAGGTGTCCACAGCTGAACTGTGAGCGCAGCTCTGGATGTAACCGGAGTGACTCCACTACTTCCCCCATTGTGGGCATGTAAAGCTACAGGGCACAGGAAGACGGAGGGGCGGGACAAGCACAGGCTCCTCCCACATTCCCATTTATTGCTGTGTGAATCTGCTGGGGGTAGTAGTACAGAGCCTCGGCCGTGACTTAACATTTGGCACCGGTAGACCTGCAGTGTTAGAGAACTACAACTCCCAGGTGCAGCTGAAGGCATCTAGTAGTGGGAGAATACGAGGGCGTTCACAAATCCGGAGGCTCCGCCTCTGACAGCGGCGGCCGGACCAATCATCACAAGCGTAAGGACCAATGCTTCAGCCCGAGGCTGACAGGGCGTGGCCAATGACGCCCCCCCGTAGATTGCAGAGCCAGAGACCCCGCCCATTACAAAGACCCTCTCCGTCCTAGGTAGTGAGAGAAGCCCAAACCGCTACCAAAAACGGCGTGAGCGAAAACACCCCGCCCAAAGTAACGCAAGACCCCGCCCCTGCCCAAAGTAACACGAGAAGACCCCGTCCCAAGTAAAGCGAGAAGCCCTCGCCCCTGCCCAAAGTAATGCAAGACCCCCCATAACGAGAAGACCCCGCCCCTGCCCAAAGTAACACGAGAAGACCCCGTCCCAAGTAAAGCGAGAAGCCCTCGCCCCTGCCCAAAGTAACGCAAGACACTCCCCATATCAAGAAGACCCCGCCCCTGCCCAAAGTAACGCAAGAACACCCCGTCCCAAGTAAAGCGAGAAGCCCTCGCCCCTGCCCAAAGTAACACGAGAAGACCCCGTCCCTGCCCAAAATGAGAAGACCCCGCCCATAGTAAGAAAACCCCGTCCCTGCCTAAAGTAACAAGAACCCGCACAGAGTAACGAGAGAAGACCCCAAAGTAGAGTGAGAAGACCCAGCCCAAACAAATCCGGGATCCTAACATCTGCGACCCAGCGCTCCAATGACGTTGCAGAAGTTCCTGCACCCCGGGAGGCATCAGCCATGGTGGGGCCCAACTCTACGGACGCTCTGCTCTGTATAACGTCTGTGTGAATGTGGCCCAACGATCCCGTACAGATTAACCCCTTCTGTCAAACAATAAGTGATGGCACAGACTGGGAGTCCCGCTGCGCCCCACTCAGCCCCCGACGCTATGCCTCATTCAACAGGTGAAAATACAAGCCCCTCTTAACCCCACCTTCCCGAAAAATCGGCTGCCCGTCCCCCAGTGACCCCCAAAGATTCATTCACATTTCATCTAAAAAAATATCCTATAAAACAAAAGTGAGGGAACATCTGAATACGAGCGCACAGAGGGGTGGCCAGAGACCCCCGCACACGAGCGCACAGGGGGGCAGCCGGAGACCCCCGCACCACCCTGGAGCCCTGCGACAGGATGGAGAGGGGGTCTGTGGGCGAGGACCCCCGTATCAAAATGGAGATTATTGCTTTGGCACATGAATATAAAAGGGGTGCACGACCAAGAGGAGGACGGGCAACGCCACAGGTAGCCCCCCGCAGTAGTACAATCACAGACCCCGGCCACAGGCGGCCTGACTAGTGGTGCCCCCTGTAAGGCCGTACATCGTCATCCAGGGTACCGCCACACATCTGCTCCGTAAGCGACTACGGGGGAACATCAAAGTGCAAGATGAAGGGTTGTGGACATGGTTACGGGGGTCTGAGCCCTCGATCCAAAGCTTATATTACATGGCATTAGTACTGCATCCACTAAGGCCCCTTTAAGGCGTCGGTCCGGTGGTCCAGGCACTGCAGGCGGTCCCAGTCCTCGCCTCCTGGCAGAAAAAGTCCTCGTTAATAGGTTAAAAGTAATACTACAATATAAAACTAGATACTCTGCTGTGGGGGGGCCGCAGACCACCACCCCCATCTCTGCTGTGGGGGGGGGGGCCACGGACCACCCCCCATCATCCTCCGACAAATAGCTACAAATTCAGGAACCTTAAAAACGAATTGTAAAAATAAAAAAAAAAGGCGAAAAGTGTAAAATACGGATTTGTGCTGTTAGTTATAAACACGCGGATACGGCGGGATCCCGGGGCCACTCGGCCCCCGCTGCGGCCACCGCTGCTCCGTAAGGCAGGCTCGGATCGGCTGCGAGTCCCCGAGCGGCGGCACAAGCCTCAAACAACAAGTAAAACCATAAAATCAGCTGCAAGGTTAGCGGCGGCCATCACTGCAGCATTAGCTGCTTCAGGTTGTCGTGCAGGATGGTGTCCTTCACGTCGCGGAACACCAGCCGAATGTTCTCTGTGTTGATGGCGGTGGTGAAGTGGTGGTACAGCGGCTTCTGCTGCTGGTCCCGGCGCTTGTGGCGGAAGCAATCCACCAGGAACTTCTGCACGTCGGCCAGGCAGTGCGGCTCCCCCGAGAACTCCGGGAAGTAGTCCTGGATGCCCACCACCTTCACCTTCTCCTCCAGGAGGTCCGTCTTGTTCAGGAACAGGATGATGGACACGTTGCTGAACACCCGGTTGTTCACGATGGTCTCGAAGATGTTGAGCGACTCGGTCAGCCGGTTGGTCTGGCGGTCCTCCATCAGCACCTGGTCGTACTCGCTGGATGACACCAGGAACAGGATGGAGGTGACGCTGTCGAAGCACTCGAACCACCGCTTCCGCTCCGACCGCTGCCCGCCCACGTCCACCATCTTGAAAGGCACGTTCTTGATCTCAAAGTCGTATTCGTGGATCCCTTTGGTGGGCCGGCGGGCCAGGAGGATGTCCTGCTGAGATGGGAGGTAGTCCTGGGGGGAGAGGACAGGGGTCAGCCATGAGAAGCAACGGGTGGAGACCCCCGGTCTGAAGAGGGGCCACACACGCTGCCACACAGAACAGGGCCCACTCCGGGCCAAACAGACCTCATACACACCTCAGAGGGACCACCGCGGGTAGAAGAGACCCCACACACACACCGGAGGGGGCCACAAAGACCCCACAATGAACGCAACAAACAAAGACCCTGGGGTGAAGAGACCCCCCCCCACACTGCAAACACAGAAACCCCCGGGCCGAAGAGGGTCCACACACTGCCACACAGAACAGGGACCCCCTCCAGGCCAAATAAACCCCATACACACCTCAGAGGGGCCACCCCGGGTAGAAGAGACCCCACACACACCGGAGGGCCCACAAAGAACCCACAATGAACGCAACAAACATAAAGACCCTGGGGTGAAGAGACCTCCCCACACTGCAAACACAGAGCCCACCCCGGGCCGAAGAGACCCAACAAAGACCCCACAGTGAGCACCGCAAACACAGACTCTCCACAATGCCACACAGAAGAGGGCCCCCCGAGCTGACACGTGCGCCCCGCAGAGGGAGCCCCCCCCATCGGGCTGACACGTGTGCCCCGCAGAGGGAGACCCCCCACCGGGCTGACAAGCTCACACCGCAGAGGGAGCCCCTCCACTGGGCTGACACGCGCACACCGCAGAGGGAGCCCCTCCACTGGGCTGACACGCGCACACCGCAGAGGGAGCCTCCCCACCGGGCTGACACGCGCACACCGCAGAGGGAGCCTCACCACCGGGCTGACACGCGCACACCGCAGAGGGAGCCTCCCCACCGGGCTGACACGCGCACACCGTAGAGGGAGCCCCCCACCTGGGCTGACGCACGCACACCGCAGAGGGAGCCCCCCACCTGGGCTGACACATCCACACCGCAGAGGGAGCCCCCCACCCGGGCTGACACGTGCGCCCCGTAGAGGGAGCCCCCCCATCGGGCTGACACGCGCACACCGCAGAGGGAGCCTCCCCACCGGGCTGACGCGCACACCGCAGAGGGAGACCCCCCCACCAGCCTGACACGTGCGCCCCGCAGAGGGAGACCCCCCACCAGCCTGACACATGCGCCCCGCAGAGGGAGCCCCCCAACAGGGCTGACACACGCACACCACAGAGGGAGCCCTCCACCCGGGCTGACACACGCACACCGCAGAGGGAGCCCCCCACCTGGGCTGACACACGCACACCGTAGAGGGAGCCCCACACCTGGGCTGACACACGCACACCGCAGAGGGAGCCCCCCAACCGGGCTGACACGCGCACCCCGCAGAGGGAGCCCCCCACAGGGCTGGCACGCGCACCCCACAGAGGGAGCCCCCCACCCGGGCTGACACGTGCACACCGTAGAGGAAGCCCCCCACCCGGGCAGACACGCGCACACCGTAGAGGAAGCCCCCCACCCGAGCAGACATGCGCACACCGAAGAGGGAGCCTCCCACCAGGGCTGACACGCGCACACCGAAGAGGGAGCCTCCCACCGGGCTGACACATGCACACTGCAGAGGGAGCCCCCCACCCGGGCTGACACATGCACACTGCAGAGGGAGACCCCCCACCAGCCTGACACGTGCGCCCCGCAGAGGGAGACCCCCCACCGGGCTGACACGTGCGCCCCGCAGAGGGAGCCTCCCCACCAGGCTGACACACTCACACCACAGAGGGAGCCCTCCACCCGGGCTGACACACGCACACCGCAGATGGAGCCCCCCACCTGGGCTGACACGCGCACACCGTAGAGGGAGCCTCCCCACCGGGCTGACACACTCACACCACAGAGGGAGCCCTCCACCCGGGCTGACACACGCACACCGCAGATGGAGCCCCCCACCTGGGCTGACACACGCACACCGTAGAGGGAGCCCCCCACCTGGGCTGACACACGCACACCGCAGAGGGAGCCCCCCACCTGGGCTGACACACGCACACCGCAGAGGGAGCCCCCCACCTGGGCTGACACACGCACACCGCAGAGGGAGCCCCCCACCCGGGCTGACACGTGCGCCACTTAGAGGGAGCCCCCCCCCCCCCCATCGGGCTGACACGCGCACACCGCAGAGGGAGCCCCCCATCGGGCTGACACGCGCACACCGCAGAGGGAGCCTCCCCACCGGGCTGACGCGCACACCGCAGAGGGAGACCCCCCACCAGCCTGACACGTGCGCCCCGCAGAGGGAGACCACCCACCAGCCTGACACATGCGCCCCGCAGAGGGAGCCCCCCAACAGGGCTGACACACGCACACCACAAAGGGAGCCCTCCACCCGGGCTGACACACGCACACCGCAGAGGGAGCCCCCCACCTGGGCTGACACGCGCACACCGTAGAGGGAGCCCCCCACCTGGGCTGACACACGCACACCGCAGAGGGAGCCCCCCAACCGGGCTGACATGCGCACCCCGCAGAGGGAGCCCCCCACAGGGCTGACACGCGCACCCCACAGAGGGAGCCCCCCACGCGGGCTGACACGTGCACACCGTAGAGGAAGCCCCCCACCCGGGCAGACACGCGCACACCGTAGAGGAAGCCCCCCACCCGGGCAGACACGCGCACACCGTAGAGGAAGCCCCCCACCCGGGCAGACATGCGCACACCGAAGAGGGAGCCTCCCACCAGGGCTGACACGCGCACCCCGCAGAGGGAGCCTCCCACCGGGCTGACACATGCACACTGCAGAGGGAGCCCCCCACCCGGGCTGACACATGCACACTGCAGAGGGAGCCCCCCACCCGGGCTGACACATGCACACTGCAGAGGGAGCCCCCCACCCGGGCTGACACATGCACACCGCAGAGGGAGCCCCCCCACCGGGCTGACACATCCACACCGCAGAGGGAGCCCCCCACCCGGGCTGACACGCGCACACCGTAGAGGAAGCCCCCCACCGGGCTGACACGCGCACACCGAAGAGGGAGCCCCCCACCCGGGCTGACACGCGCGTACCACAGACAGAGGGAGCCCCCCACCGGGCTGAAACTCGCGTACCACAGAGGGAGCCCCCCGGATCACCACACAGTGGCTTATATGAAACTTAATCCACTACATGAAACAATCCACAGTCCACATAACTGATAGCGAGCGGCCGGCAGTGGAGATACGACATCACACACAGTAATGACAGCCAGCAACCAGCAGTGGGAGCTATGACATCACACACAGTAATGACAGCCAGCAACCAGCAGTGGGAGCTACGACATCACACACAGTAATGACAGCCAGCAACCAGCAGTGGGAGCTACGACATCACACACAGTAATGACAGCCAGCAACCAGCAGTGGGAGCTACGACATCACACACAGTAATGACAGCCAGCAACCAGCAGTGGGAGCTACGACATCACACACAGTAATGACAGCCAGCAACCAGCAGGGGGAGCTATGACATCACACACAGTAATGACAGCCAGCAACCAGCAGTGGGAGCTATGACATCACACACAGTAATGACAGCCAGCAACCAGCAGTGGGAGCTACGACATCACACACAGTAATGACAGCCAGCAACCAGCAGTGGGAGCTACGACATCACACACAGTAATGACAGCCAGCAACCAGCAGTGGGAGATACGACATCACACACAGTAATGACAGTGAGGAACAAGCAGGGGGAGCTACAACATCACACACAGTAATGACAGCGAGCGACCAGCAGGGGGAGCTATGACATCACACACAGTAATGACAGCCAGCAACCAGCAGGGGGAGCTATGACATCACACACAGTAATGACAGCCAGCAACCAGCAGTGGGAGCTATGACATCACACACAGTAATGACAGCCAGCAACCAGCAGTGGGAGCTACGACATCACACACAGTAATGACAGCCAGCAACCAGCAGTGGGAGCTACGACATCACACACAGTAATGACAGCCAGCAACCAGCAGGGGGAGCTATGACATCACACACAGTAATGACAGCCAGCAACCAGCAGTGGGAGCTACGACATCACACACAGTAATGACAGCCAGCAACCAGCAGTGGGAGCTACGACATCACACACAGTAATGACAGCCAGCAACCAGCAGTGGGAGCTACGACATCACACACAGTAATGACAGCCAGCAACCAGCAGTGGGAGCTACGACATCACACACAGTAATGACAGCCAGCAACCAGCAGGGGGAGCTATGACATCACACACAGTAATGACAGCCAGCAACCAGCAGTGGGAGCTATGACATCACACACAGTAATGACAGCCAGCAACCAGCAGTGGGAGCTACGACATCACACACAGTAATGACAGCCAGCAACCAGCAGTGGGAGCTACGACATCACACACAGTAATGACAGCCAGCAACCAGCAGTGGGAGATACGACATCACACACAGTAATGACAGTGAGGAACAAGCAGGGGGAGCTACAACATCACACACAGTAATGACAGCGAGCGACCAGCAGGGGGAGCTATGACATCACACACAGTAATGACAGCCAGCAACCAGCAGGGGGAGCTATGACATCACACACAGTAATGACAGCCAGCAACCAGCAGTGGGAGCTATGACATCACACACAGTAATGACAGCCAGCAACCAGCAGTGGGAGCTACGACATCACACACAGTAATGACAGCCAGCAACCAGCAGTGGGAGCTACGACATCACACACAGTAATGACAGCCAGCAACCAGCAGGGGAGCTATGACATCACACACAGTAATGACAGCCAGCAACCAGCAGTGGGAGCTATGACATCACACACAGTAATGACAGCCAGCAACCAGCAGTGGGAGCTACGACATCACACACAGTAATGACAGCCAGCAACCAGCAGTGGGAGCTACGACATCACACACAGTAATGACAGCCAGCAACCAGCAGTGGGAGATACGACATCACACACAGTAATGACAGTGAGGAACAAGCAGGGGGAGCTACAACATCACACACAGTAATGACAGCGAGCGACCAGCAGGGGGAGCTATGACATCACACACAGTAATGACAGCCAGCAACCAGCAGGGGGAGCTATGACATCACACACAGTAATGACAGCCAGCAACCAGCAGTGGGAGCTATGACATCACACACAGTAATGACAGCCAGCAACCAGCAGTGGGAGCTACGACATCACACACAGTAATGACAGCCAGCAACCAGCAGTGGGAGCTACGACATCACACACAGTAATGACAGCCAGCAACCAGCAGGGGGAGCTATGACATCACACACAGTAGTGACAGTGAGGAACCAGCAGTGGGAGCTACAACATCACACACAGTAATGACAGCCAGCAACCAGCAGTGGGAGCTACAACATCACACACAGTAATGACAGCCAGCAACCAGCAGTGGGAGCTATGACATCACGCACAGTAATGACAGCGAGCGACCAGCAGGGGGAGCTATGACATCACACACAGTAATGACAGCCAGCAACCAGCAGTGGGAGCTACGACATCACACACAGTAATGACAGCTAGCAACCAGCAGGGGGAGCTATGACATCACACACAGTAATGACAGTGAGGAACAAGCAGGGGGAGCTACAACATCACACACAGTAATGACAGCGAGCGACCAGCAGGGGGAGCTATGACATCACGCACAGTAATGACAGCGAGCGACCAGCAGGGGGAGCTATGACATCACACACAGTAATGACAGCCAGCAACCAGCAGGGGGAGCTATGACATCACACACAGTAGTGACAGTGAGGAACCAGCAGTGGGAGCTACGACATCACACACAGTAATGACAGCCAGCAACCAGCAGGGGGAGCTACGACATCACACACAGTAATGACAGCCAGCAACTAGCAGTGGGAGCTACGACATCACACACAGTAATGACAGCCAGCAACCAGCAGTGGGAGCTATGACATCACACACAGTAATGACAGCCAGCAACCAGCAGTGGGAGCTACGACATCACACACAGTAATGACAGCCAGCAACCAGCAGTGGGAGCTACGACATCACACACAGTAATGACAGCCAGCAACCAGCAGTGGGAGCTACGACATCACACACAGTAATGACAGCCAGCAACCAGCAGTGGGAGCTACGACATCACACACAGTAATGACAGCCAGCAACCAGCAGTGGGAGCTACGACATCACACACAGTAATGACAGCCAGCAACCAGCAGTGGGAGCTACGACATCACACACAGTAATGACAGCCAGCAACCAGCAGTGGGAGCTACGACATCACACACAGTAATGACAGCCAGCAACCAGCAGTGGGAGCTACGACATCACACACAGTAATGACAGCCAGCAACCAGCAGTGGGAGCTACGACATCACACACAGTAATGACAGCCAGCAACCAGCAGTGGGAGCTACGACATCACACACAGTAATGACAGCCAGCAACCAGCATGGGAGCTATGACATCACACACAGTAATGACAGCCAGCAACCAGCAGTGGGAGCTACGACATCACACACAGTAATGACAGCCAGCAACCAGCAGTGGGAGCTACGACATCACACACAGTAATGACAGCCAGCAACCAGCAGTGGGAGCTACGACATCACACACAGTAATGACAGCCAGCAACCAGCAGTGGGAGCTACGACATCACACACAGTAATGACAGCCAGCAACCAGCAGTGGGAGCTACGACATCACACACAGTAATGACAGCCAGCAACCAGCAGTGGGAGCTACGACATCACACACAGTAATGACAGCCAGCAACCAGCAGTGGGAGCTACGACATCACACACAGTAATGACAGCGAGCGACCAGCAGGGGGAGCTACAACATCACACACAGTAATGACAGCCAGCGACAAGCAGGGGAAGCTGACATCACACACTGTAATAACAGCGAGCCGCCAGCAAGGGGAGCTATGACATCACACATCCCAGTGTTGCTCCAGTATGGCACACAGGCAGCTGCAATCAGTGACCTATATGACCTCCATGTCACCCCCACATACTGCACAGCATCCTTTCTCCACTGTTATAAAACCTCTGCAGAGTAAGAAGTTTCCAGGAACAGAAGGGTTAATAGTATTATAGAGAAAATTAAGGAAGAAAAGTAAAAATCACCCATTTGTATGCGCACCAGATACTGATGATGAAGGGGACGGGCGGTCACCAGATACTGATGATGGAGGGGGCGGGAGGTCACCAGAAACTGATGATGGAGGGGACAGGAGGTCACCAGATACTGATGATGGAGGGGACGGGCGGTCACCAGATACTGATGATGGGAGGTGACGGGCGGTCACCAGATACTGATGATGGAGGTGACGGGAGGTCACCAGATACTGATGATGGAGGGGACGGGAGGTCACCAGATACTGATGATGGAGGGGACGGGAGGTCACCAGATACTGATGATGGAGGGGACGGGCGGTCACCAGATACTGATGATGGAGGGTATGGGAGGTCACCAGATACTAATGATGGAGGGGACGGGAGGTCACCAGATACTGATGATGGAGGGGACGGGAGGTCACCAGAAACTAATGATGGAGGGGACGGGCGGTCACCAGATACTGATGATGGAGGGGACGGGAGGTCACCAGATACTGATGATGGAGGGGACGGGAGGTCACCAGATACTAATGATGGAGGGGACGGGAGGTCACCAGATACTGATGGAGGGGACGGGAGGTCACCAGATACTAATGATGGAGGGGACGGGAGGTCACCAGATACTAATGATGGAGGGTACGGGCGCTCACCAGATACTGATGATGGAGGTGACTGGCGGTCATATAAATTTCTCTTTACCTTGTATGTTGCTCATTGATAATTAACCCTTTTGTTCCTGGCAGCTAGTTCCTCTAGAGAACGTTCTTAATGTGTAATTATCCCCCCCGACATCAGGAGAAGAAGAACGGCACATCAAAGAGTCTGGGATGTCAATGCTCCACACACACCACAATCTGATCACATCCAAATCCCATCTATATTTGTGGCCCCAAACTCACCGCTTCCCCCAACTTGTCCAAATTATCCAGGAAATACTTCACAGACTCCCCTACAGGAAGAGAAAGCAAGGAGGTGAGACCACCGCATCTTCCAGTCAACCCAAGAGCTGCACTCACTATTCTGCTGTTACATTGTGTTATCCTCCAGTGACCTCCAGAGCTGCACTCACTGTTCTGCTGTTACATCATGTCTTATCCTCCAGTCACCTCCAGAGCTGCATTCACTATTCTGCTGTTACATCATGTCTTATCCTCCAGTCACCTCCAGAGCTGCACTCACTATTCTGCTGTTACATCATGTCTTATCCTCCAGTCACCTCCAGAGCTGCACTCACTGTTCTGCTGTTACATCATGTCTTATCCTCCAGTCACCTCCAGAGCTGCAGTCACTATTCTGCTGTTACATTGTTTTATCCTCCAGTGACCTTCAGAGCTGCACTCACTGTTCTGCTGTTACATCATGTCTTATCCTCCAGTCACCGCCAGAGCTGCACTCACTATTCTGCTGTACATACAGGAGCTTCTCACTAAATTAGAATATCATCTAAAAGTGAATTTATTTCAGTTCTTCAATACAAAAAGTAAATCTCATATATTCTATAGAGTCATTACACACGGAGTGATCTATGTCACGTGTTTATTTCTGTTAATGTTGATGATTACGGCTTACAGCCAATGAAAACCCAAAAGTCAAAAGTTCATTTTTTCATCATTAACCCCTTTCTGCCATCGGACGTACTATCCCGTCCAGGTGACCTGGGCCCGTCTGACCATGGATGGGATACTACGTCTCAAGCGATCGGACGCGCTCCCGGGGGGAGTGCAGCCGATCGCGGCCGGGTGTCAGCTGATTATCACAGCTGACACCCGGCACTATGTGCCAGGAGCGTTCACAGAGCGCTCCCGGAACATCAACCCCTGGCACACTGCAATCAAAGATGATCGCGGTGTACCGGGGGCACAGGGAAGCATCGCGCAGGGAGGGGGCTCCCTGCGTGCTTCCATGAGACCCTTAGAACAGCGTGATGTATCGCGCTGTTCCGAGAGACACTCCTCCCTGCAGGACCCCGGATCCAAGATGGCTGCGGGGTCCATCAAGGTCTTGCAGGGAGGCGGCTTCCTCAGTGCCTGCTGAGAGCAGGTGCTGAGAAAGCCTGCAGCAGTGCCTGTCAGATCGCTGGTCTCACAGAGTGCTGTGCAAACTGTCAGACCAGCGATCTGATATAATACAGTGATGTCCCACCCTGGTACAAAGTTAAAATTTAAAAATAAATAAATAAACATCTGTAAAAATTTTTAAAAAATCCTAAAAAAAAAAAAAATATTCCCCAATAAATTCATTTCTTCATGTAAAAAAAAAAAAAAAACAATAAAAGTACACATATTTGGTATCACCGCGTCCGTAACGACCCCCCCTATAAAACTGTCCCACTAGTTAACCCCTTTAGTGAACCCCCTAAAAAAAGTAAAAAAAAAAAAAAAAAGCAAAAAACAATGCTTTATCATCATACTGCCGAACAAAAAGTGGAATAACACGCGATCAAAAAGACCGATATAAATAAATAAATAAACATGGTACCGCTGAAAACGTCATCTTGTCCCGCGATACAGCATCATCAGCGAAAAAATAAAGTTATAGCTCTCCGAATAAAGCGATGCAAAAATAATTATTTTTTATATAAAATTGTTTTTATTCTATAAAAGCGCCAAAACATAAAAAAATGATATAAATAAGGTATCGCTGTAATTGTACTAACCCGAAGAATAAAACCGCTTTATCAATTTTACCACACGCGGAACGGTATAAACGCCTCCCCCAAAAGAAATTCATGAATTGCTGATTTTTGTTCATTCTGCCTCCCAAAAATCGTAATAAAAAGCGATCAAAAAATGTCACGTGCTCAAAAATGGTACCAATAAAAATGTCACCTCGCACCGCAAAAAATAAGACCTCACATGACTGTGGGCCAAAATATGCAAAAATTATAGCTCTCAAAATGTGGTGATGCAAAAACTATTTTTTGCAATAAAAAGCGTCTTTTAGCGTGACAACTGCCAATCATAAAAACCCGCTATAAATAGTAAATCAAACCCCCCTTTATCAACCCCTTAGTAAGGGAAAAATAATAAAATTAAAAAAAAATGTATTTATTTCCATTTTCCAATTAGGGATAGGGTTGCGGCTAAAGTTAGGGTTGGCGCTTAAGTTAGAATAAGGGTTGGGATTAGGGTTATGGGTGTGTTAGGGTTAGAAGTTTGTGGTTAGGGTTGGGACTAGGGTAAGGGGTGTGTTGGGGTTAGGGTTGGAGTTAGAATTGGGGGGGTTTCCACTGTTTAGGCACATCAGGGGCTCTCCAATTGTGACATTGCGTCTGATCTCAATTCCAGCCAATTCTGTGTTGAAAAATTCAAAAGGTGCTCCTTCACTTCTGAGCTCTGCCATGCGCCCAAACAGTAGTTTACCCCCACATATGGGGTATCAGTGTACTAAGGACAAATTGCACAATAACTCTTGTTGTCCAATTTCTCCTGTTACCCTTGGGAAAATAAAAAAAATTGGGGGCGAAAAAATAATTTTTGTTGAAAAAAATTGATTTTTTATTTTTATGGCTCTTTGTAATAAACTTGTGTGAAGCACTTGGGGGTTCAAACTTCTCCCCACACATCTAGATAAGTTCCTTTGGGGTCTAGTTTCCAAAATGGGGTCACTTTTGGGGGTTTTCAATGTTTAGGCACATCAGGGGCTCTCCAAATGCGACATGATGCCCGCAGACCATTCCATCAAAGTCTACAATCCAAAACGTCACTACTTCCCTTCCGAGCCCTGACGTGTGCCCATGCAGTAGTTTTCTCCCACATATGGGGTATCAGCGTACTCCGGACAAAATTGGACAACAACTTTTGGGGTCCAATTTCTCCTGTTACCCTTGTGAAAATAAAATATTGGGGGCGAAAAAATCATTTTTGTAAAAAAAAAATAAAAAAAAAAAAATGATTTTTTATTTTCATGCTCGGGCATTATAAACTTTAGTGAAACACCTGGGGGTTCAAATTTCTCACCACACATCTAGATAAGTTCCTTGAGGGGTCTAGTTTCCAAAATGGTGTCATTTGTGGGAGGTTTCCACTGTTTAGGCACCTCAGGGGCTCTCCAAACACGACATGGCGTCCAGCCAATTCTGCGCTGAAAAAGTCAAACGGCGCTCCTTCCCTTCCGAGCTCTGCCATGCACCCAAACAGTGGTTTACCCCCACATATGGAGTATCAGCGTACTCAGGACAAATTGCAATATAACTTTTGGGGTCTTGATACCCTTGGGAAAATAAAAATTGGGGTGAAAAAAATATTTTTGTGGAAAAATATAATTTTTTTTTATTTTACGGCTCTGTTATAAACTTGTGTGAAGCACTTGGAGGTTCAAATTGCTCACCACAGATCTAGATAAGTTCCTTAGGGGGTCTAGTTTCCAAAATGGGGTCACTTGTGGGGGGTTTCCACTGTTTAGGCACATCTGGGGCTCTTCAAACGCAACATGGCGGCCAATGTCAATTCCAGCCAATTTTGGTTGGAAAAAGTCAAATGGCACTCCTTTCCTTCCGAGCTCTGCCATGCGCCCAACAGTTGTTCCCCCCCACATATGGGTTATCAGCGTACTCAGGACAAATTGGACATCAACTTTTGTGGTCCAATTTCTCCTGTTACTCTTGGGAAAATAAAAAATTGGTGACTAAAAGATCATTTTTGTGGGTAAAAAAAGGATTTTTTATTTTCATGCCCGGGCATTATAAACTTGTGTGAAGCACTTGGGGGTTCAAAGTGCTCACCACAGACCTAGGTAAGTTCCATAGGGGGTCTAGCTTCCAAAATGGTGTCACTTGTGGGGCGTTTCCACTTTATAGGCGCATCAGGGGCTCTCCAAATGCAACATGGCGTCCAATATAAATCTCCCAATCTCAATTCCAGCTAATTTTAGTTTGAAAAAGTCAAACGGCGCTCCTTCCCTTCTGAGCCCTGCCGTGCGCCCAGACAGTGGTTTTCCCCCACTTATGGGGTATTGGCGTACTCAGGAGAAATTGCACAACAACTTTATCTGTCCATTTTCTCCTTTTACCCTTGTGAAAATAAAAAAATGTTTGTAAAAGATCATTTTTGTGACTAAAAAGTTAAATGTTCATTTTTTCCTTCCACGTTGCTTCAGCTCCTGTGAAGCACCTGAAGGGTTAATAAACTTCTTGAATGTGGTTTTGAGTACCTTGAGGGGTTCAGTTTTTAGAATGGTGTCACTGTTGGGTATTTTCTGCTCTATAGACCCCTCAAAGTGACTTCAAATGTGAGGTGGTCCCTAAAAAAAAAATGGATTTGTAAATTTTGTTGTAAAAATGAGAAATCGCTGGTCAACTTTTAACCCTTATAATTTCCTAACAAAAAATTATGGCTCCAAAATTGTGCTGATGTAAAGTAGACATGTGGGAAATGTTATTTATTAACTATTTTGTATGACATATTTCTCTGTTTTAAGGGAATAAAAATTCAAAGTTTGAAAATTGCAAAATTTTTGCCATGTTTGCGTTTTTTCAAAAATAAACGCAAGTTCTATAGAAGAAATTTTACCACTATCATGAAGTACAATATGTCACGAGAAAATCTCAGAATCGCTCAGATCCGTTGAAGCGTTCCAGAGTTATAGCCTCATAAAGAGACAATGGTCAGAATTGTAAAAATTGGCCCGGTCATTAAAGTGCAAACCACCCTTGGAGGTAAAGGGGTTAATGTACACTCTGCACCCCATCTTGACTGAAAAAAAACAGAAATGTAGAAATTTTTGCTAATTCATTAAAAAAGAAAAACTGAAATATCCCATAGTCATAAGTATTCAGACCCTTTGCTCAGTATTGAGTAGAAGCACCTTTTGAGCTAGTACAGCCATGAGTCTTCTTGGGAATGATGTAACAAGTTTTTTCACCCCTGGATTTGGGGATCCTCTGCCATTCTTCCTTGCAGATCCTCTCCAGTTCCGTCAGGTTGGATGGTGAACATTGGTGGACAGCCATTTTCAGGTCTCTCCAGAGATGCTCAGTTGGGTTTAGGTCAGGGCTCTGGCCGGGTCAGTCAGGAATGGTCACAGAGTTGTTCTGAAGCCACTCCTTTGTTATTTTAGCTGTGTGCTTAGGGTCACTGTCTTGTTGGAAGGTGAACCTTCGGCCAAGTCTGAGCTCCAGTGCACTCTGGAAGAGGTTTTCATCCAGGATATATCTGTACTTGGCCGCATTCATGTTTTCTTCAATTGCAACCAGTCGTCCTGTCCCTGCAGCTGAAAAATACCCCCATAGCATGATGCTGCCACCACCATGTTTCACTGTTGGGATTGTATTGGGCAGGTGATGAGCAGTGCCTGTTTTTTCTTACACATATTGCTTAGAATTATCACAAAAAAGTTCTATCTTCGTCTCATCAGACCAGAGAATCTTATTTCTCAGTCTGGGAGTCCTTCATGTGTTTTTAGTAAACTCTATGTGGGCTTTCATATGTCTGGCACTGAGGAGAGGCTTCCATCGGGCCACTCTGCCATAAAGGCCCGACTGGTGGAGGCTGCAGTGATAGTTGACTTTGTGGAACTTTCTCCCATCTCCCTACTGCATCTGTGGAGCTCAGCCACAGTGATCTTGGGGTTCTTCTTTACCTCTCTCACCAAGGCTCTTCTCCCACGATTGCTCAGGACGGCCAGGTCTAGGAAGACTTCTGGTGGTCCCAAACTTCTTCCATGTAAGGATTATGGAGGCCACTGTGCTCTTAGGAACCTTGAGCACTTCAGAAATTCTTTTGTGACCTTGTGCAGATCTGTGCCTTGCCACAATTCTGTCTCTGAGCTCCTTGGCCAGTTCCTTTGACCTCATGATTCTCATTTGGTCTGACATGCAGTGTGAGCTGTGAGATCTTATATAGACAGGTGTGCGCCTTTACAAATTAAGTCCTATCAGTGTAATTACACACAGCTGGACTCCAATGAAGGAGTAGAACCATCTCAAGGAGGATGACAAGGAAATGGACAGCATGTGACGTAAATATGATGTCTGAGCAAAGGGTCTGAATACTTATGACCATGTGATATTTCAGTATTTCTTTAATAAATTCAAAAAAATTTCTACATTTCAGTTTTTTTCAGTGAAGATGGGGTGCAGAGTGTACATTAATGAGAAAAAAATGAACTTTTTTTGCATTTACCAAATGCCTGCAATTAAACAGAGTGAAAATGTAAGTGATGCTCTGCACCCCGCATAATCCCTCCAGTCACCTCCAGAGCTACAGTCCCCGTTCTGCTGTATATAGGTGATGCTCTGCACCCTGTATAAACCCTCCAGTCACCTCCAGAGCTACAGTCCCTGTTCTGCTGTATATAGTTGATGCTCTGCACCGTCCTCTGCTCTAGAAACCCCCTGAAATATTGCACAGGACCCACTAACACTGAGCAGAGCCTCAGCATTAGACCCCGGCTCTCTGCTCGTCACCAACTGGCAGGGGTCCAGGCAGTAGCAGCGGACCCTCTACGGATGGGAGCTGAAGCCCCTCACTGTCGGTCCGTCAGGGCTCTGACCCCACCGGGGTGGACAACTTCCTAGAAGACACAAATGCGCGGCTCGCTCCTCTCCCAGCTGAAGCGGAGGAGTGCTTGCAGCTCTGAGTGTGATTAGGCGGGGGTCTTACCAGCTGAAACTCCCGGCGGCGGTCGTAGGCGTGCTGGATTCCGCTGTCCGCCCACAGCGCCTTTATGGAGGACAGGTGCAGCAGGAAGATCTGCGTCTCCACCATCCCCTGCGCCACCATGGCGGAGCGCGTATCGAAGGACATCAGCAGCTCCCCGTGCTTCTGGTTACTGGGGTCTCCCCAGGGGATGTGCAGCTTCTCCCGAGCGTCCACCAGCACCCGGATACCTGAGGGAAGAGAGGAGGTGTGAGCGGCACCGAATACGGGGCAGGTATGGACTACAACAAATATGGGGCACAGATGGACTACAACCCCCAGAATATGGGGGCTGCACCAAATACGGGAGTGGGGGGGGACAGGATGGACTACAACCCCCAGAAGACAGGGGCCGGGATGTACTACAACCCCTGAAATATGGGGGCTGCACCAAATACGGGAGTGGGGGCGACAGGGATGGCCTACAACCCCCAGAATACAGACAGAGAAATACTACAACCCACCGGATACACCTCAGGAGCGCTGATGAGGCATCTCAGCCACCAGTGCAGTTACGATGCCAAAGCCTCCATATACAGTGCCAGCCTGCAGGCGCTGCTGCCTGCCAAATAGTGGACCACATGTCCCAGCATAACCAGCTAATGAGACCTCAGACAGGAAACTTCCTACCCCTATAATTGGTGCATGAGACCTGATGAGCAGAGAGCCGCAGCGCTGCACCAGAGGCTTCAGGCCCCCCCCCCCCAAAAAAAAACATCACCAGACAGATGAAGGAAGAATATAATGTCCCCCATATCCCAGGAGCAACATAAAAGAGGCACAAAGAGACCCCTGCTAAGAGAACTAAAGAGCGGAGGAGCACGTACATAAGGAACCGGAAATCCAGAGGTGCCAAAACTAAACTGACGGTACAAGACCCTCAATGAAACAGGGGGCACATGACAGCATGTAGGTTGGGGGGCACATAACTGCAGGGAGGTCAGGGGTTACTAATAATACAAATACAGGAGGCATAGGACTGCAAGGAGGTCGGACTTAAGAGGGCAAAACCGCCACTGCCTGATACTACAGGTCCAGGGTCATCTCCAGCAGGGCCACAACGGGCGCTACCCAATACCTAAGGTTCAAGGTCAACCACCGCAGGGTCACAACCAGCACTGCCAGATACTAAATGTATGGTGTCATCCCCCGCAGGTCAACAACAGACACTGCCCAATACTAAAGGTCCGGTGTCATCCCCGGCAGGAACACAACCGACACTGCCCAATATTAAAGGTCCGGTGTAATACCCCACAGAGCAACAACAGACACTGCCCAATACTAAAGGTCCGGTGTCATCCCCCGCAGGGCCACAACCGACACTGCCTAATACTAAAGGTCCGGTGTCATCCCCGGCAGGAACACAACCGACACTGCCCAATATTAAAGGTCCGGTGTAATACCCCACAGAGCAACAACAGACACTGCCCAATACTAAGGGTCCGGTGTCATCCCCCGCAGGGCAACAACCGACACTGCCCAATACTAAAGGTCCGGTGTCATCCCCGGCAGGAACACAACCGACACTGCCCAATATTAAAGGTCCGGTGTAATACCCCACAGAGCAACAACAGACACTGCCCAATACTAAGGGTCCGGTGTCATCCCCCGCAGGGCCACAACCGACACTGCCCAATACTAAAGGTCCGGTGTCATCCCCGCAGGGCCACAACCGACACTGCCCAATACTAAAGGTCCGGTGTCATCCCCCGCAGGGCCACAACCGACACTGCCCAATACTAATGGTCCGGTGTCATCCCCCACAGGGTAACAACCGACACTGTCCAATACTAAAGGTCCGGTGTCATCCTCCACAGGGCCACAACCGACACTGCCCAATACTAAAGGTCCGGCGTCATCCCCCACAGGGTAACAACCGACACTGCCCAATACAAAAGGTCCGGTGTAGTTCCACGCAGGGCAACAACAGACACTGCCCAATACTAAAGGTCCGGTGTCATCCCCCGCAGGGCCACAACCGACACTGCCCAATACTAATGGTCCGGTGTAATACCCCACAGGGTAACAACCGACACTGTCCAATACTAAAGGTCCGGTGTCATCCCCGCAGGGCCACAACCGACACTGCCCAATACTAAAGGTCCGGCGTCATCCCCCACAGGGTAACAACCGACACTGCCCAATACAAAAGGTCCGGTGTAGTTCCACGCAGGGCAACAACAGACACTGCCCAATACTAAAGGTCCGGTGTCATCCCCCGCAGGGCCACAGCCAGCACTGCCAGATACTAAATGTACGGCGTCATCCCCACACGGCAACAACCGACACTGTCCAAAACTAAAGGTCCAGTGTCGTCCCCGCAGGGCAACAACAGACACTGTCCAATCCCGTAGAATGTAAGTCCGCAAGGACAGGGTCCTCTCCCCTCTGTACCAGTCTGTCATTGTAAATTCGTTTACTGTAAACGATATCTATAACTTTGCATGTAACCCCTTCTCATGTACAGCACCATGGAATTAATGGCGCTATATAAATAATAATAAAGGTCCGGTGTCACCCCCGCAGGGCAACAACCGACACTGCCCAATACTAAAGGTCCGGTGTCATCCCCGCAGGGCAGCAACAGACACTGCCCAATACTAAAGGTCCAGTGTAATACCCCACAGGGCAACAACTGACACTGCCCAATACTAAAGGTCCGGTGTCATCCCCGACAGGGCCACAACCGACACTGCCCAATACTAAAGGTCCAGTGTCATCCTCTGCAGGGCAACAACCGACACTGCCCAATACTACAGATCCAGTGTCATCCCCCGCAGGGCAACAACTGACACTGCCCAATACTACAGGTCCAGTGTCATCCCCCACAGGGCCACAACTGACACTGCCCAATACTACAGGTCCAGTGTCATCCCCGCAGGGCAACAACAGACACTGCCCAATACTAAACGTCCGGTGTCATCCCCACAGGGCCACAACTGACACTGCCCAATACTAAAGGTTCAGTGTCATCCGCGCAGGGCCACAACCGACACTGCCCAATACTAAACATCCGGTGTCATCCCCCACAGGGCCACAACCGACACTGCCCAATACTAAAGGTTCAGTGTCATCCCCGCAGGGCCACAACCGACACTGCCCAATACTAAAGGTTCAGTGTCATCCCCGCAGGGCCACAACCGACACTGCCCAATACTAAACGTCCGGTGTCATACCCCACAGGGCCACAACAGACACTGCCCAATACTAAACGTCCGGTGTCATCCCCCACAGGGCCACAACCGACACTGCTCAATACTAAAGGTCCAGTGTCACCCCCCACAGGGCTACAACCGACACTGCCCAATACTAAAGGTCCGGTGTCATCCCCCGCAGGGCAACAACCGACACTGCCCAATACTAAAGGTTCAGTGTCATCCCCGCAGGGCCACAACCGACACTGCCCAATACTAAAAGTCCGGTGTCATCCCCCACAGGGCCACAACCGACACTGCCCAATACTAAAGGTCCAGTGTCATCCCCCGCAGGGCCACAACCGACACTGCACAATACTAAAGGTCCGGTGTCATCCCCCGCAGGGCAACAACCGACACTGCCCAATACTAAAGGTCCGGTGTCATCCCCCACAGGGCCACAACCGACACTGCCCAATACTAAAGGTCCGGTGTCATCCCCGGCAGGGTCACAACCAGCACTGCCCAATACTAAAGGTCCGATGTCATCCCCGGCAGGGTCACAACCGACACTGCCCAATACTAAAGGTCCGGTGTCATCCCCCGCAGGGCCACAACTGACACTACCCAATACTAAAGGTCCGGTGTCATCCCCTCACAGGGTAACAACCGACACTGCCCAATACTAAAGGTCCGGTGTCATCCTCCACAAGTTAACAACCGACACTGCCAATAATAAATGTACGGTGTCATCCCCCGCAGGGCAACAACCGACACTGCCCAATACTAAATGTACAGTGTCATCCCCCATAGGGTCATAGCCAGCACTGCCAGATACTAAATGTACGGCGTCATCCCCCACAGGGCAACAACCGACACTGCCTAATACTAAAGGTCCGGTGTCATCCCCCACAAGTTAACAACCGACACTGCCCAATAATAAATGTACGGTGTCATCCCCCTAAGGGCAACAATCGACACTGCCCAATACTAAATGTACGGTGTCATCCCCTGCAGGGTCATAGCCAGCACTGCCAGATACTAAATGTACGGCGTCATCCCCCGCAGGGCAACAACCGACACTGCCCAATACTAAAGGTCCGGTGTCATCCCCACAGGGCAACAACAGACACTATCCAATCCCGTAGAATGTAAGTCCGCAAGGACAGGGTCCTCTCCCCTCTGTACCAGTCTGTCATTGTAAATTCGTTTACTGTAAACATATCTATAACTTTGTATGTAACCCCTTCTCATGTACAGCACCATGGAATTAATGGCGCTATATAAATAAATAATAATAATAATAAAAAAGGTCCGGTGTCATCCCCCGCAGGGCAACAACCGACACTGCCCAATACTAAAGGTCCGATGTCATCCCCCGCAAGGCAACAACAGACACTGTCCAATACTAAAGGTCCGGTGTCGCCCCCTGCAGGGCAAAAACAGACACTGTCCAATACTAAAGATCCAGTGTCATCCCCCGCAGGGCCACAACCGACACTGCCCAACACTAAATGTACGGTGTCATCCCCTGCAGGGTCACAGCCAGCACTGCCAATACTAAATGTACGGCGTCATCCCCCAGGGCAACAACCGACACTGCCCAATACTAAAGGTCCAGTGTCGTCCCCCGCAGGGCAACAACAGACACTATCCAATCCGGTAGAATGTAAGTCCGCAAGGACAGGGTCCTCTCCCCTCTGTACCAGTCTGTCATTGTAAATTTGTTTACTGTAAACGATATCTATAACTTTGTATGTAACCCCTTCTCATGTACAGCACCATGGAATTAATGGCGCTATATAAATAAATAATAATAATACGATGTCATCCCCCGCAGGGCAACAACCGACACTGCCCAATACGAAAGGTCCGGTGTCGCCCCCTGCAGGGCAACAACAGACACTGTCCAATACTAAATGTACGGTGTCATCCCCCGCAGGGCCACAACCGACACTGCACAATACTAAAGGTCCAGTGTCGTCCCCCGCAGGGCAACAACAGACACTATCCAATCCGGTAGAATGTAAGTCCGCAAGGACAGGGTCCTCTCCCCTCTTCTGTACCAGTCTGTCATTGTAAATTTGTTTACTGTAAACGATATCTATAACTTTGTATGTAACCCCTTCTCATGTACAGCACCATGGAATTAATGGCGCTATATAAATAAATAATAATAATACGATGTCATCCCCCGCAGGGCAACAACAGACACTGCCCAATACGAAAGGTCCGGTGTCGCCCCCTGCAGGGCAACAACAGACACTGTCCAATACTAAATGTACGGTGTCATCCCCCGCAGGGCCACAACCGACACTGCCCAATACTAAATGTACGGTGTCATCCCCCGCAGGGTCACAGCCAGCACTGCCATATACTAAATGTACGGCGTCATCCCCCACAGGGCAACAACCGACACTGCCCAATACTAAATGTACGGTGTCATCCCCCGCAGGGTCACAGCCAGCACTGCCATATACTAAATGTACGGTGTCATCCCCCACAGGGCAACAGACACTATCCAATCCCGTAGAATGTAAGTCCGCAAGGACAGGGTCTTCTCCCCTCTGTACCAGTCTGTCATTGTAAATTCGTTTACTGTAAACGATATCTATAACTTTATATGTAACCCTTCTCATGTACAGCACCATGGAATTAATGGCGCTATATAAATAATAATAATATAATAATTATAGGGACAAGATGTCGAAGGTCCATGCGCCCCTGCAGGGCAACAACAGACACTGCCCAATACTAAAGGTCCGATGACATCCCCGCAGGGCAACAACAGACACTGCCAATACTAAAGGTCCGGTGTCATCCCCGCAGGGCCACAACGACACTGCCCAATACTAAATGTACGTGTCATCCCCCGCATGGCAACAACAGACACTGCCCAATACTAAATGTACAGTGTCATCCCCCGCAGGCAACAACAGACACTGCCCAATACTAAATGTACGGTGTCATCCACCGCAGGGCAACAACCGACACTGCCCAATACTAAAGGTCCGGTGTCATCCCCGCAGGGCAACAACCGACACTGCCCAATACTAAAGTCCGGTGTCATCCCCACAGGGCAACAACCGACACTGCCCAATACTAAAGGTCGCCCAGGTGTTCATCCCCCGCAGGGCAACAACGACACTGCCCTAAATTACTATCAGGTCACAGTGTAATAAACGCGACACAGGCAACAACCGACACTGCCAATACTAAGGTCCGGTGTCATCCCCCACAGGGCAACAACGACACTGCCCAATATAAAGGTCGGTGTCATCCCCCACAGGGCAACAACAGACACTGTCATCCTAAATGTAATCGAAGACAGGGTCCTCTCCCTCTGTACCAGTGTCATGTAAATCGTTACTGTAACATATATAAGGGTCCCTTCGTCATTACAGCCACAGGGAATACCTAACAAGACATATCAATAATAAATGGTCCGATGTCATCCCCCGCAGGGCAACAACAGACACTGCCCAATACTAAGTCCGATGTCATCCCCGCAGGGCAACAACAGACACTGTCCAATACTAAGGGTCCGGTGTCATCCCCCGCAGGGCAACAACAGACACTGTCCAATACTAAAGGTCCGGTGTCGCCCCCTGCAGGGCAACAACGACATGTCCAATACTAAGGTCCGATGTCATCACCCGCAGGTCAACACAGACACTGCCCATACTAAAGGTCGTGTCATCCTGCAGGGCACAACCGACACTGCCGATACTAAAGGTCCAGTGTCATCCCCCGCAGTGCAACAACAGACACTGCCCAATACTAAAGGTCCGGTGTCATCCCCCGCAGGGCAACAACCGACGCTGCCCAATACTACAGGTCCGGTGTCATCCCCGCAGGGTCACAACCGACACTGCCCAATACTAAAGGTCCAGTGTAATAACCCACAGGGCAACAACAGACACTGTCCAATACTACAGGTCCGGTGTCGCCCCCTGCAGGGCAACAACAGACACTGCCCAATACTAAAGGTCCGGTGTCATCCCCCGCAGGGCAACAACAGACACTGTCCAATACTAAAGGTCCAGTGTAATACCCCACAGGGCAACAACAGACACTGTCCAATACTAAAGGTCCAGTGTAATACCCCACAGGGCAACAACAGACACTGTCCAATACTAAAGGTCCGATGTCATCCCCCGCAGGGCAACAACAGACACTGCCCAATACTAAAGGTCCGGTGTCATCCTCGCAGGGCTACAACCGACACTGCCCAATACTAAAGGTCCAGTGTCATCCCCGCAGGGCAACAACCGACACTACCCAATACTAAAGGTCCAGTGTCATCCCCCGCAGGGCCACAACCGACACTGCCCAATACTAAACGTCCGGTGTCATCCCCACAGGGCCACAACCGACACTGCCCAATACTAAAGGTTCAGTGTCATCCCTGCAGGGCCACAACCGACACTGCCCAATACTACAGATCCAGTGTCATCCCCGCAGGGCAACAACCGACACTGCCCAATACTACAGGTCCAGTGTCATCCCAAGCAGGGCAACAACCGACAGTGCCCAATACTAAACGTCCGGTGTCATCCCCACAGGGCCACAACCGACACTGCCCAATACTAAAGGTTCAGTGTCATCCCCGCAGGGCCACAACCGACACTGCCCAATACTAAACATCCGGTGTCATCCCCCACAGGGCCACAACCGACACTGCCCAATACTAAAGGTTCAGTGTCATCCCCGCAGGGCCACAACCGACACTGCCCAATACTAAACATCCGGTGTCATCCCCCACAGGGCCACAACCGACACTGCCCAATACTAAAGGTTCAGTGTCATACCCCACAGGGCCACAACCAACACTGCCCAATACTAAACGTCCGGTGTCATCCCCCACAGGGCCACAACCGACACTGCCCAATACTAAACGTCCGGTGTCATACCCCACAGGGCCACAACCAACACTGCCCAATACTACACGTCCGGTGTCATCCCCACAGGGCCACAACCGACACTGCTCAATACTAAAGGTCCAGTGTCACCCCCGCAGGGCCACAACCGACACTGCCCAATACTAAAGGTCCGGTGTCATCCCCCGCAGGGCAACAACCGACACTGCCCAATACTAAAGGTCCGGTGTCATCCCCCACATGGCCACAACCGACACTGCCCAATACTAAAGGTTCAGTGTCATCCCCGCAGGGCCACAACCGACACTGCCCAATACTAAAAGTCCGGTGTCATCCCCCACAGGGCCACAACCGACACTGCCCAATACTAAACGTCCGGTGTCATCCCCACAGGGCCACAACCGACACTGCCCAATACTAAACGTCCGGTGTCATCCACAACAGGGCCACAACCGACACTGCCCAATACTAAAGGTCCGGTGTCATCCCCGCAGGGCCACAACCGACACTGCACAATACTAAAGGTCCGGTGTCATCCCCCGCAGGGCAACAACCGACACTGCCCAATACTAAATGTCCGGTGTCATCCCCCACAGGGCCACAACCGACACTGCCCAATACTAAAGGTTCAGTGTCATCCCCGCAGGGCCACAACCGACACTGCCCAATACTAAACGTCTGGTGTCATCCCCCACAGGGCCACAACCGACACTGCCCAATACTAAAGGTTCAGTGTCATCCCCGCAGGGCCACAACCGACACTGCCCAATACTAAACGTCCGGTATCATCCCCCACAGGGCCACAACCGACACTGCCCAATACTAAAGGTCCAGTGTCATCCCCCGCAGGGCCACAACCGACACTGCCCAATACTAAAGGGCCGGTGTCATCCCCCGCAGGGCAACAACAGACACTGCCCAATACTAAAGGTCCGGTGTCATCCCCCACAGGGCCACAACCGACACTGCCCAATACTAAAGGTTCAGTGTCATCCCGCAGGGCCACAACCGACACTGCCCAATACTAAACGTCCGGTGTCATCCCCCACAGGGCCACAACCGACACTGCCCAATACTAAAGGTTCAGTGTCATCCCCGCAGGGCCACAACCGACACTGCCCAATACTAAACGTCCGGTGTCATCCCCCACAGGGCCACAACCGACACTGCCCAATACTAAAGGTCCGGTGTCATCCCCCACAGGGCCACAACCGACACTGCCCAATACTAAAGGTCCGGTGTCATCCCCCGCAGGGCAACAACCGACACTGCCCAATACTAAAGGTCCGGTGTCATCCCCCGCAGGGCAACAACCGACACTGCCCAATACTAAAGGTCCGGTGTCAGCTCCCCGGGTTGCGCCCAGGAGTGTAAATAACACATACCTGACTGGTGCACCATCTGCCTGCTCAACCGCAGTCTCCGCTCCCTCTTTTGATTGACAACTCCGTCTTTACAGAGTCTAGAACGGCACAGCCGGCCATTATACACACACACACGGCACAGCCGGCCATTATACACACACGGCACAGCCGGCCATTATATACACACACACACACACACGGCACAGCCGGCCATTATACACACACGGCACAGCCGGCCATTATACACACACACGGCACAGCCGGCCATTATACACACACGGCACAGCCTGCCATTATACACACACACACACGGCACAGCGGCCATCCATTATACACACACACACGGCACAGCCGGCCATTATAACACACACTGTACAGCGGCCATTATACACACACACGGTACAGCCGGCCATTATACAGACAGTACAACCGGCCATTATACACACGGTACAGCCAGCCATTATACAGACAGTACAGCCGGCCATTATACACACGGTACAGCCGGCCATTATACACACGGTACAGCCGGCCATTATACACACGGTACAGCCGGCCATTATACACACACACACAAACAGCCGGCCATTATACAGACAGTACAGCCGGCCATTATACACACGGTACAGCCGGCCATTATACAGACGGTACAGCCGGCCATTATACACACGGTACAGCCGGCCATTATACACACGGTACAGCCGGCCATTACACACACACACACGGTACAGCCGGCCATTACACACACACACGGTACAGCCGGCCATTACACACACACACGGTACAGCCGGCCATTACACACACACACGGTACAGCCGGGCCATTACACACACACACGGTACAGCCGGGCCATTACACACAACGGTACAGCCGGGCCATTACACACACACACGGTACAGCCGGGCCATTACACACACACACGGTACAGCCGGGCCATTACACACACACGGTACAGCCGGGCCATTACACACACACGGTACAGCCGGGCCATTACACACACACGGTACAGCCGGGCCATTACACACACACGGTACAGCCGGGCCATTACACACACACGGTACAGCCGGGCCATTACACACACGGTACAGCCGGCCATTACACAGACACGGTACAGCCGGCCATTACACAGACACGGTACAGCCGGCCATTACACAGACACGGTACAGCCGGCCATTACACACACACGGTACAGCCGGCCATTACACACACACGGTACAGCCGGCCATTACACACACACGGTACAGCCGGGCCATTACACACACACGGTACAGCCGGGCCATTACACACACGGTACAGCCGGGCCATTACACACACACGGTACAGCCGGGCCATTACACACACACGGTACAGCCGGGCCATTACACACACACGGTACAGCCGGGCCATTACACACACACGGTACAGCCGGGCCATTACACACACACGGTACAGCGGGCCATTACACACACACGGTACAGCCGGGCCATTACACACACACGGTACAGCCGGGCCATTACACACACACGGTACAGCGGGCCATTACACACACACGGTACAGCCGGGCCATTACACACACACGGTACAGCCGGGCCATTACACAGACACGGTACAGCCGGGCCATTACACAGACACGGTACAGCCGGGCCATTACACAGACACGGTACAGCCGGGCCATTACACAGACACGGTACAGCCGGGCCATTACACAGACACGGTACAGCCGGGCCATTACACAGACACGGTACAGCCGGGCCATTACACAGACACGGTACAGCCGGGCCATTACACAGACACGGTACAGCCGGGCCATTACACAGACACGGTACAGCGGGCCATTACACAGACACGGTACAGCCGGGCCATTACACAGACACGGTACAGCCGGGCCATTACACAGACACGGTACAGCCGGGCCATTACACAGACACGGTACAGCCGGGCCATTACACAGACACGGTACAGCCGGGCCATTACACAGACACGGTACAGCCGGCCATTACACAGACACGGTACAGCCGGCCATTACACAGACACGGTACAGCCGGCCATTACACAGACACGGTACAGCCGGCCATTACACAGACACGGTACAGCCGGCCATTATACACACGGTACAGCCGGCCATTATACACACGGTACAGCCGGGCCATTATACACACGGTACAGCCGGGCCATTATACACACGGTACAGCGGGCCATTATACACACGGTACAGCCGGGCCATTATACACACGGTACAGCCGGGCCATTATACACACGGTACAGCCGGGCCATTATACACACGGTACAGCCGGCCATTATACACACGGTACAGCCGGCCATTATACACACGGTACAGCCGGCCATTATACACACGGTACAGCCGGCCATATAAAACACCAGTACAGCGGCCATTATACACACGGTACAGCCGGCCATTATACACACGGTACAGCCGGCCATTATACACACGGTACAGCCGGCCATTATACACACGGTACAGCCGGCCACCAGGAAACAGAAGAAAAAGATACACAAATAGAGGAAAAAAGTGAGAAAGGCGACATCGCCCCAAACCTGCAGCAACTCCACAGCTTTCGGGGGGCCAAACCCCACCGGCCCCATTTATACCCAACAAGCTGCTTATTACAAATCAGACAAATTCCCTGAAACATTTCCCCGCAGTCTTCAGGTCGGGGGTCACTAAATTTGTAGGGGTCCCTGACGGCAGAGAGGTCAGGAGTCACTAATAATACAGTGGTACAGTTGGGGCTCTGGTCAGATGGTGTCTCACCTTCCCCGGTCCGCTCATGAACGCCCTTACCCACCCGTTCCACAACTCAACGGTGTTGTTGGAGTGGCCAGCTCCCTTTTCCTTGGTTCCCTCATCTCCTTGATCCCTTCGTTAACCTCCCCAGGGCCAACCTTTGATGATGTTCCTGTAAATTGTAGCTGTGAACCTTGTCCCTCTCCCCCAACCTTTTCACCCTCACCCGGTCCCGCCTTTGATGACGTTGCTGTAGATGGTGGCCCACTTCCCTCCCGTGCCCCTGTCCCTCTCCCCCCATTCTCCTCACCCTCCCCCGGTCCCACCTTTGATGACGTTGCTGTAGATGGGGGCCCGGTCCTCTCCTGTGCCCCTGTCCCTCTCCCCCATCCTCCTCACCCTCCACCGGGTCCACCTTTGATGACGTTGCTGTAGATGGTGGCCCGCTTCCCTCCCGTGACCCTGTCCCTCTCCCCCATTCTCCTCACCCTTTCCCGGTCCCACCTTTGAAGACGTTGTTGTACAGTCATGGCCAAAAGTTTTGAGAATGACACAAATATTATATTTTCACATGATCTGCTGCCCTCTGGTTTTTATGTGTGTTTGACAGATGTTTTTATCACAGACAGAAATATAATAATTGTAAACATATGAGTAACAAAAGCTTATATTGACAGCTAGAATGAGTTAATGCAGCAAGTCAATATTTGCACTGTTGACCCTTCAGGGTATGCCACACTAAACAATATCGCTAACGGGATCGCTAAAAAACGTCACTATTTAGCGATCCCGTTAGCGATGTTGTTCAGTGCGGCAGCTTCCAGCGACGAGCTTCCTGCTGTGATCTCGCTCGTCGCTGGAATCGTTCCGGACCCTATTTTCTCGTCGGCGCTCCCGCTGGGTAAGTATCTAATCGCTGTGTGGCACCTTTTCTTAGCGATTTAGCGGTACTTTTGTACCGCTAAAGTCGTTAAGAAGATCGCTAACGGCGATAGCGTCGTTAACTATATCGCTAAATGCGGCAGCATTTAGCGATATAGAAACAATCCCGCTAGCGATCTCATTAGTATGCGACGCTAACGAGATCGCTAGCGGGATAGCTTAGTGTGGCAGTACCTTTCTTCTTCAGGACCTCTGCAATTCTCCCTGGCATGCTCTCAATCAACTTCTGGACCAAATCCTGACTGATAGCAGTCCATTCTTGCACAATCAATGCTTTCATTTTGTCAGAATTTTTAGGTTTTTGTTTGTCCACCCGTCTCTTGATGATTGACCACAAGTTCTCAATGGGATTAAGATCTGGGGAGTTTCCAGGCCATGGACCCAAAATCTCTATGTTTTGTTCCCTGAGCCATTTAGTTATCACCTTTGCTTTATGGCAAGGTGCTCCATCATGCTGGAAAAGGCATTGTTGATCGCCAAACAGCTCTTGGAGGGTTGGGAGAAGTTGCTCTTGGAGGACATTCTGGTACCATTCTTTATTCATGGCTGTGTTTTTAGGCAAGAATGTGCGAGAGCCGATTCCCTTGGCTGAGAAGCAACCCCACACATGAATGGTTTCAGGATGCTTAACAGTTGGCATGAGACAAGACTGGTGGTAGCGCTCACCTTGTCTTCTCCGAATGAGGCGTTTTCCTGATGTCCCAAACAATTGAAAAGGGGATTCATCAGAGAAAATAACTTTACCCCAGTCCTCAGCAGTCCACTGCCTGTACCTTTTGCAGAATATCAGTCTGTCCATGATGTTTTTTCTGGAGAGAAGTGGCTTCTTTGCTGCCCTCCTTGAGACCAGGCCTTGCTCCAAGAGTCTCCGCCTCACAGTGCGTGCAGATGCACTCACACCTGCCTGCTGCCATTCCTGAGCAAGCTCTGCACTGCTGGTAGCCCGATCCCGCAGCTGAAACACTTTTAAGAGACGGTCCTGGCGCTTGCTGGTCTTTCTTGGGACCTGAAGCCTTTTTGGCAACAATGGAACCTCTCTCCTTGAAGTCTGATGATGCATAGATTGTTGATGAGGGCAACTTTCTAGCTGCGATACTCTTCCCTGTTAGGCCATTTTTGTGCATTGCAATGATGACTGCACGTGTTTCTTTAGAGATAACCATGGTTAACAGAAGAGAAACAATGATGCAAGCACCAGCCTCCTTTTAACGTGTCCAGTGGTCTCATCTTACTTAATCATGATAGATTGATCTCCAGCCATGTCCTCATCAACCCCACACCTGTGTTAATGGAGCAATCACTGAAAAGAGGTTAGCTGGTCCTTTTAAGGCAGGGCTGCAATGATGTTGAAATGTGTTTTGGGGGATAAAGTTCATTTTCTAGCCAAATATTGACTTTGCAAGTAATTGCTGTTAAGCTGATCACTCTTTATAACATTCTGGAGTATATGCAAATTGCATTAGAAAAAGTGAAGCAGTAGACTTTGTAAAAATTAACTTTTGTGTCATTCTCAAAACTTTTGGCCATGACTGTAGATGGTGGCCCGATCCTTCTTTGCCCTTCCTTTCCCCATCTCCTCCCCCATCTTGATGACGTTGCTGTAGATGGGGGCCCGGTCCTTCTGTGCCCTGTCCCTCTCCCCCATCTCCTCACCCTCCACGTCCCACCTTTGATGACGTTGCTGTAGATGGGCTCGGTCCTCTCCTGTGCCTGTCCCTCTACCCATCTCCTCACCTCCCCAGTCCCACCTTTGATGACGTTGCTGTAGATGGTGGCCTGTCCCCTCCTGTTACGCTGTCCTCTCCCCCACTCCCCCAGTCCCACCTTTGATGACGTTGTTGTAGATGGTGGCCCGATCCCTTCCTTTGCCCCTGTCCCTTTCCCCCATTCTCCTCCCCCATCTTTGATGACGTTGCTGTAGATGGGGGCCCGGTCCTCTCCTGTGCCCCTGTCCCTCTCCCCCATCCTCCTCACCCTCCACCGGTCCCACCTTTGATGACGTTGCTGTAGATGGGGCCGGTCCTCTCCTGTGCCCTGTCCCTCTACCCCATCCTCCTCACCCTCCCCCAGTCCCACCTTTGATGACGTTGCTGTAGATGGTGGCCTGTCCCTCCTGTTACGCTGTCCCTCTCCCCCATCCTCCCCCAGTCCCACCTTTGATGACGTTGTTGTAGATGGTGACCCGATCCCTTCCTGTGCCCCTGTCCCTTCCCTCCATTCTCCTCACCCTCCCCCACTTTGATGACGTTGCTGTAGATGGGGGCCCGGTCCTCTCCTGTGCCCCTGTCCCTCTACCCCATCCTCCTCACCCTCCCCCAGTCCCACGTTTGATGACGTTGCTGTAGATTGTGGCCCCATCCCTCCTGTTACGCTGTCCCTCTCCCTATCCTTCTCACCCTCCCTCAGTCCCACCTTTGATGACGTTGTTGTAGATGGTAGCCCGATCCCTTACTGTGCCCCTGTCCCTCTCCCCGATCCTCCTCACCCTCCCAACGACCTTTGAGTGCGAGTCATTTTCTTTAGTTGCTGTAGATGGTGGCACGGTCCCTCCTGTGCCCCTGTCCCTCTCCCCCATCCTCCCTCAGTCCCACCTTTGATGACGTTGCTGTAGATGGCGGCCCGTTCCTCCTGTACCCCTGTCCCACTCCCTCATCCTCCTCACCCTCCCCAGTCCCACCTTTGATGACATTGCTGTAGATGGTGGCCCGGTCCCCTCCTCTACCCCTGTCCCCTCCTCATCATCCTCACCCTCCCCGGTCCCAATTTAATGACGTTGCTGTAGAAGTGAACCGATCCCTCCTGTGTCACTGTCCCTCTCCTCCTCCTGTCACACCTTTGAAGACGTTCCTGTAGATGGTGGCCGGGTCGCCTCCTGTGCCCCTGTACCTCTCCACCATCTCGTCACCCTCCCCGTCCCACTTTTGATGACGTTGCAGTAGATGGTGGCCAGGCCTCTCCTGTGCCCATGTCCCTCCCCCCTCACCCTTCCCCGGTCCCACCTTTGATGACATGCTGTAGATGGTGGCCCGGTCCACTCCTGTGCCCTGTCCGTCTACCCCATTCTACTCACCTCCCCCGGTCCCACTTTGATGACGTTGCTGTAAATGGTGGCCCGGCCCCTCCTGTGTACCTGTCCCTCTCCCCCATTATCCTCACCCTCCCCTGGTCCCAACTTTGATGACATTGCTGTAGATGGTTGCAGGTCCCTCCTGTGCCCTGTCCCTTGCCCCATCCTCCTCACCCTACCCAGGTCCCACCTTTGATGACGTTGCTGTAGATGGTGGCCCGGCTCCTCCTGTGCCCCTGTCCTCACCCTCATTCTCCTCACCCTCCCCCGTCCCACCTCTGATGAAGTTGCTGTAGAAGGTGGCCCAGCCCTCCTGTGCCCCTATCCATCTACCCCATCCTCCTCACCCTCCCCCGGTCACACCTTTGATGACGTTACTGAAGATAGTGGCCCGGCCCTCCTGTACCCCTTGTCCTCTACCACATCCTCCTCACCTCCCCCGGTCTCACCTCTGATGAACTTGCTGTAGATGGTGACCCGCCCTCCTGTGCCCTGTCCCTCTCCCCCATCCTCCTCACCCTGCCCCGGTCACACCTTTGATGATGTTGCTGTAGATGTGGCCAGCCCTCCTGTGCCCTGTCCCTCTCCCCCATCTCCTCACCCTGCCCGGTCCCACCTTTGATGACGTTGCTGTAGAAGGTGGACAGGCCCTCCTATTCCGCTGTCCTCTCCCCCATTTCCTCACCCTCCCCCGGTCATACCTTTGATGACGTTGCTGTATATGGTGGCCCGGCCTTCCTGTGCCCCTGTCCCTCTACCCCATCCTCCTCACCCTCCCCCGGTCCCACCTTTGAGGACATTGCTGTATATGGTGCCCGGCCCCTCCTGTACCCTGTCCCTCTCCTATCCTCCTCACCCTCCCCGGTCCACCTTTGATGACTTGCTGTAATGGTGGCCGGCTCTCTGTGCCCTGTCCTCTACCCATCCTCTCACCCTCCCCGGTCCCACCTTGATGACGTTGCTGTATATGGTGGCCGGCCCTCCTGTACCCTGTACCTCTACCCCATCTCCTCACCCTCCCCGGTCCCACCTTTGATGACGTTGCTGTATATGGTGGCCGGCCTTTCCTTGCCCCTGTCCTTCCCCATCTCCTCACCCTCCCCGTCCACCTTGATGAGTTGCTGTATATGGTGGCCAGGCCCCTCCTGTACCCCTGTCCCTCTACCCCATCCTCCTCACCCTCCCCAGGTCCCACCTTTGATGACGTTGCTGTATATGGGTGCCCAGCCTCTCCTGTGCCCCTGTCCCTCTACCCCCATCCTCCTTACCCTCTCCCATCTTTGATGACGTTGCTGTATATGGTGGCCCGGCACCTCCTGTACCCCTGTCCCTCTACCCCATCCTCCTCACCCTCCCCCGGTCCCACCTTTGATGACGTTGCTGTAGATGGTGGCCCGGCCTCTCCTGTGCCCTGTCCCTCTACCCCATCCTCCTCACCCTCCCCCGATCCCACCTTTGATGACGTTGCTGTATATGGTGGCCCGGTCCCTCCTGTACCCCTGTCCCTCTACCCCATCCTCCACACACTCCCCCGGTCCCACCTTTGATGACGTTGCTGTATATGGTGGCCCGGCACCTCCTGTACCCTGTCCCTCTACCCCATCCTCCTCACCCCCCCTGTCCCACCTTTGATGACGTTGCTGTATATGGTGGCCCGGCCCCTCCTGTACCCCTGTCCCTCTACCCCCATCCTCCTCACCCTCCCCCGGTCCCACCTTTGATGACGTTGCTGTAGATGGTGGCCCGGCCCCTCCTGTACCCCTGTCCCTCTACCCCATCCTCCTCACCCTCCCCCGGTCCCACCTTTGATGACATTGCTGTAGATGGTGGCCCGGCCCCTCCTGTACCCCTGTCCCTCTACCCCCATCCTCCTCACCCTCCCCCGGTCCCACCTTTGATGACGTTGCTGTAGATGGTGGCCCGGCCTCTCCTGTACCCCTGTCCCTCTACCCCATCCTCCTCACCCTCCCGGTCCCACCTTTGATGACGTTGCTGTATATGGTGGCCCGGCCCCTCCTGTACCCCTGTCCATCTACCCCATCCTCCACACACTCCCCCGGTCCCACCTTTGATGACGTTGCTGTAGATGGTAGCCCGGAACTCCTGCTTCGCCCTCACATCGAAGTCCTGCCCGTGGATGATGCGCATCTGCTTCAGGAAGGTGGACTTTCCGCTCTCGCCGGCGCCCAGCAGCAGGATCTTCACCAGCCGCTTGACGTAGGTCTTCTCCCGGGAGATGCAGCGGTCGATCTCCTTGGACTTGCGCTGCTGCTCGGCCTCCCGGCTGTTCAGCGCGCAGTTGGGGAAACACACGGAGAGCACGGAGCGGGTCGGCAGGAAGTCCGCCATCTTACATCGACAGGAACACCGAGCTCAGCCAAGGGAGGAGGCCGGCGCGCCACCGCGTCACCACGTCACAGCGTCACTGCTGCGTGCGCGGGTCCGCCGCCAGAAAAAAAAGCGGCCAGCCCCGCCCGGCGTAACCCTAAAAGCTCCGCCCTAACGTTCAGCGCCATTGTTCCGTAGCTCGCCTGCCTTATAGATGACAAATAGATCACAGCACAATGGCGGCAGAGTTTGACGTCATTGAAGCCAGAGGAGAAAGGGCAACTGTGCCCACACTAACTGTCCCCCCCCATGCGAGGAACTGACGTCACGATGATACAGGGCAACCACAGCAGCACAGAGGATGTCAGGAGAGATCACAGCTGAGAGTTACATGGAGGGAGGAGGAGGATCCCCAGCAGCACAGAGGATGTCAGGAGAGATCACAGCTGAGAGTTACATGGAGGGAGGAGGAGGATCCCCAGCAGCACAGAGGATGTCAGGAGAGATCACAGCTGAGAGATACATGGAGGGAGGAGGAGGATCCCCAGCAGCACAGAGGATGTCAGGAGAGATCACAGCTGAGAGTTACATGGAGGGAGGAGGGATCCCAGCAGCACAGAGGATGTCAGGAGAGATCACAGCTGAGAGTTACATGGAGGGAGGAGGAGGATCCCCAGCAGCACAGAGGATGTCAGGAGAGGAGATCACAGCTGAGAGTTACATGGAGGGAGGAGGAGGATCCCCAGCACAGAGGATGTCAGGAGAGGAGGAGATCACATTTGATAGTTACATGAAGGAGGAGGAGGATCCCAGCAGCACAGAGGATGTCAGGAGAGGAGGAGATCACAGCTGAGAGTTACATGGAGGGAGGAGGAGGATCCCCAGCAGCACAGAGGATGTCAGGAGAGGAGGAGATCACAGCTGAGAGTTACCTGGAGGGGGAGGAGGGATCCCCAGCAGCACAGAGGATGTCAGGAGAGGAGATCACAGCTGAGAATTACATGGAGGGAGGAGGAGGATCCCCAGCAGCACAGAGGATGTCAGGAGAGGAGGAGATCACTGCTGAGAGTTACATGGAGGGAGGAGGAGGATCCCCAGCAGCACAGAGGATGTCAGGAAAGGAGGAGATCACAGCTGAGAGTTACATGGAGGGAGGAGGAGGATCCCCAGCAGCACAGAGGATGTCAGGAGAGGAGGAGGTCACAGCTGAGAGTTACATGAAGGGAGGAGGAGGATCCCCAGCAGCACAGAAGATGTCAGGAGAGGAGGAGATCACGGCTGAGAGTTACATGGAGGGAGGAGGAGGATCCCAGCAGCACAGAGGATGTCAGGAGAGATCACAGCTGAGAGTTACATGGAGGGAGGAGGAGGATCCCCAGCAGCACAGAGGATGTCAGGAGAGGAGATCACATCTGAGAGTTACATGGAGGGAGGAGGAGGATCCCCAGCAGCACAGAGGATGTCAGGAGAGGAGGAGATCACAGCTGAGAGTTACATGAAGGGAGGAGGAGGATCCCCAGCAGCACAGAGGATGTCAGGAGAGGAGGAGATCACAGCTGAGAGTTACATGGAGGGAGGAGAAGGATCCCCAGCAGCACAGAGGATGTCAGGAGAGAAGGAGATCACAGCTGAGAGTTACATGGAGGGAGGAGGAGGATCCCCAGCAGCACAGAGGATGTCAGGAGAGGAGATCACAGCTGAGAGTTACATGGAGGGAGGAGGAGGATCCCCAGCAGCACAGAGGATGTCAGGAGAGATCACAGCTGAGAGTTACAAGGAGGGAGGAGGAGGATCCCCAGCAGCACAGAGGATGTCAGGAGAGAGATCACATCTGAGAGTTACATGGAGGGAGGAGGAGGATTCCCAGCAGCACAGAGTATGTCAGGAGAGGAGGAGGTCACAGCTGAGAGTTACATGGAGGGAGGAGTAGGATCCCAGCAGCACAGAGGATGTCAGGAGAGGAGGAGATCATAGCTGAGAGTTACATGGAGGGAGGAGGAGGATCCCCAGCAGCACAGAGGATGTCAGGAGAGGATGAGATCACAGCTGAGAGTTACCTGGAGGGAGGAGGAGGATCCCCAGCAGCACAGAGGATGTCAGGAGAGGAGATCACAGCTGAGAATTACATGGAGGGAGGAGGAGGATCCCGCAGCACAGAGGATGTCAGGAGAGGAGGAGATCACAGCTGAGAGTTACATGGAGGTAGGAGGAGGATCCCCAGCAGCACAGAGGATGTCAGGAGAGGAGGAGATCACAGCTGAGAGTTACATGGAGGGAGGAGGAGGATCCCCAGCAGCACAGAGGATGTCAGGAGAGCAGATCACAGCTGAGAGTTACATGGAGGGAGGAGGATCCCCAGCAGCACAGAGGATGTCAGGAGAGGAGGAGGTCACAGCTGAGAGTTACATGAAGGGAGGAGGAGGATCCCCAGCAGCACAGAAGATGTCAGGAGAGGAGGAGATCATAGCTGAGAGTTACATGGAGGGGGGAGGAGGATCCCAGCAGCACAGAGGATGTCAGGAGAGGAGATCACAGCTGAGAGTTACATGGAGGGAGGAGGAGGATCCCAGCAGCACAGAGGATGTCAGGAGAGATCACAGCTGAGAGTTACAAGGAGGGAGGAGGAGGATCCCCAGCAGCACAGAGGATGTCAGGAGAGGAGATCACATCTGAGAGTTACATGGAGGGAGGAGGAGGATTCCCAGCAGCACAGAGTATGTCAGGAGAGGAGGAGGTCACAGCTGAGAGTTACATGGAGGGAGGAGTAGGATCCCCAGCAGCACAGAGGATGTCAGGAGAGGAGGAGATCATAGCTGAGAGTTACATGGAGGGAGGAGGAGGATCCCAGCAGCACAGAGGATGTCAGGAGAGGAGGAGATCACAGCTGAGAGTTACATGAAGGGAGGAGGAGGATCCCCAGCAGCACAGAGGATGTCAGGAGAGGAGATCACACCTGAGAGTTACATGGAGGGAGGAGAGGGATCCCCAGCAGCACAGAGGATGTCAGGAGAGGAGGAGATCACAGCTGAGAGTAAGGCTATGGTTCCACGGTCCGGAACCATAGCGCTTTGGACGGAGCGGGAAATTCCGCTCCGTCTAAGCCCCGCCCCCTTTCTGACGCGCGATCTTTCCGGAGGTGTTCAGGACACCTCCGGAACACCTCCGGAAAGAGCGCAGGGCTACATAGCCCTGTGTTAATTCTGTTGCGGCGACGCACCGTCGCCGCAATACGCGAGGACATGCTGCGGTCTAAAAAGACGCGCCGCATGTCCGTTTACGCAGGTTTGCCACCTGCGTATTGTTACGCATGGTGGAGACGGGATTCCTTGAAATCCCCTCCACTATGCTGTAACATCTGGACGCTGCGTGTTTGGCGCTGCGCCAGCGCACAGCGCCAAACACGCAGCGTTTCCTGACCGTGGAAACTCACCCTTACATGGAGGGAGGAGGAGGATCCCCAGCAGCACAGAGGATGTCAGGAGAGGAGGAGATCACAGCTGAGAGTTACATGGAGGGAGGAGGAGGATCCCCAGCAGCACAGAGGATGTCAGGAGAGGAGGAGATCACAGCTGAGAGTTACATGGAGGGAGGAGGAGGATCCCCAGCAGCACAGAGGATGTCAGGAGAGATCACGGCTGAGAGTTACATGGAGGGAGGAGGAGGATTCCCAGCAGCACAGAGTATGTCAGGAGAGGAGGAGGTCACAGCTGAGAGTTACATGGAGGGAGGAGGAGGATCCCCAGCAGCACAGAGGATGTCAGGAGAGGAGGAGATCACAGCTGAGAGTTACATGGAGGGAGGAGGAGGATCCCCAGCAGCACAGAGGATGTCAGGAGAGGAGGAGATCACAGCTGAGAATTACATGGAGGGAGGAGGAGGATCCCCAGCAGCACAGAGGATGTCAGGAGAGGAGGAGGTCACAGCTGAGAGTTACATGGAGGGAGGAGGAGGATCCCCAGCAGCACAGAGGATGTCAGGAGGGGAGAAGATCATAGCTGAGAGTTACATGGAGGGAGGAGGAGGATCCCCAGCAGCACAGAGGATGTCAGGAGAGGAGGAGGTCACAGCTGAGAGTTACATGGAGGGAGGAGGAGGATCCCCAGCAGCACAGAGGATGTCAGGAGAGGAGGAGGTCACAGCTGAGAGTTACATGGAGGGAGGAGGAGGATCCCCAGCAGCACAGAGGATGTCAGGAGAGGAGGAGATCACAGCTGAGAGTTACATGAAGGGAGGAGGAGGATCCCCAGCAGCACAGAGGATGTCAGGAGAGGAGATCACACCTGAGAGTTACATGGAGGGAGGAGAGGGATCCCCAGCAGCACAGAGGATGTCAGGAGAGGAGGAGATCACAGCTGAGAGTTACATGGAGGGAGGAGGAGGATCCCCAGCAGCACAGAGGATGTCAGGAGAGGAGGAGATCACAGCTGAGAGTTACATGGAGGGAGGAGGAGGATCCCCAGCAGCACAGAGGATGTCAGGAGAGGAGGAGATCACAGCTGAGAGTTACATGGAGGGAGGAGGAGGGATCCCCAGCAGCACAGAGGATGTCAGGAGAGATCACAGCTGAGAGTTACATGGAGGGAGGAGGGGGGATCCCCAGCAGCACAGAGGATGTCAGGAGAAGAGGAGATCACAGCTGAGAGTTACATGGAGGGAGGAGGAGGATTACCAGCAGCACAGAGGATGTCAGGAGAGGAGGAGATCACAGCTGAGAGTTACATGGAGGGAGGATGAGGATTACCAGCAGCACAGAGGATGTCAGGAGAGGAGGAGATCACTGCTGAGAGTTACATGGATGGAGGGAGGAGGATCCTCAGCAGCACAGAGGATGTCAGGAGAGGAGGAGATCACAGCTGAGAGTTACATGGAGGGAGGAGGAGGATCCCCAGCAGCACAGAGGATGTCAGGAGAGGAGGAGATCACAGCTGAGAGTTACATGGATGGAGGGAGGAGGATCCCCAGCAGAAACAGAGGATGTCAGGAGAGGAGGAGATCACTGCTGAGAGTTACATGGATGGAGGGAGGAGGATCCCCAGCAGAACAGAGGATGTCAGGAGAGGAGGAGATCACAGCCGAGAGTTACATGGAGGAAGGAGGAGGATCCCCAGCAGCACAGAGGATGTCAGGAGAGGAGGAGATCACAGCTGAGAGTTACATGGAGGGAGGAGGAGGATCCCAGCAGCACAGAGGATGTCAGGAGAGGAGATCACAGCTGAGAGTTACATGGAGGGAGGAGGATCCCCAGCAGAACAGAGGATGTCAGGAGAGGAGGAGATCACAGCCGAGAGTTACATGGAGGAAGGAGGAGGATCCCCAGCAGCACAGAGGATGTCAGGAGAGGAGGAGATCACAGCTGAGAGTTACATGGAGGGAGGAGGATCCCCAGCAGCAGAGAGGATGTCAGGAGAGGAGGAGATCACAGCTGAGAGTTACATAGAGGGAGGAGGAGGATCCCCAGCAGCACAGAGGATGTCAGGAGAGGAGGAGATCACAGCTGAGAGTTACATGGAGGGAGGAGGAGGATCCCCAGCAGCACAGAGGATGTCAGGAGAGGAGATCACAGCTGAGAGTTACATGGAGGGAGGAGGAGGATCCCCAGCAGCACAGAGGATGTCAGGAGAGGAGGAGATCACAGCTGAGAGTTACATGGAGGGAGGAGGAGGAACCCCAGCAGCACAGAGGATGTCAGGAGAGGAGGAGGTCACAGCTGAGAGTTACATGGAGGGAGGAGGAGGATCCCCAGCAGCACAGAGGATATCAGGAGAGGAGGAGGTCACAGCTGAGAGTTACATGGAGGGAGGAGGAGGATCCCCAGCAGCACAGAGGATGTCAGAAAAGGAGGAGGTCACAGCTGAGAGTTACATGGAGGGAGGAGGAGGATTCCCAGCAGCACAGAGGATGTCAGGAGAGGAGATCACTGCTGAGAGTTACATGGAGGGAGGAGGAGGATCCCCAGCAGCACAGAGGATGTCAGGAGAGGAGGAGGTCACTGCTGAGAGTTACATGGAGGGAGGAGGAGGAACCCCAGCAGCACAGAGGATGTCAGGAGAGGAGGAGATCACAGCTGAGAGTTACATGGAGGGAGGAGGAGGATCCCCAGCAGCACAGAGGATGTCAGGAGAGGAGGAGATCACATCTGAGAGTTACATGGAGGGAGGAGGATCCTCAGCAGCACAGAGGATGTCAGGAGAGGAGGAGATCACAGCTGAGAGTTACATGGAGGGAGGAGGAGGATCCCCAGCAGCACAAAGGATGTCAGGAGAGGAGGAGGTCACAGCTGAGAGTTACATGGAGGGAGGAGGAGGATCCCCAGCAGCAAAGAGGATATCAGGAGAGGAGATCACAGCTGAGAGTTACATGGAGGGAGGAGGAGGATCCCCAGCAGCACAGAGGATGTCAGGAGAGGAGGAGATCACAGCTGAGAGTTACATGGAGGGAGGAGGAGTATCCCCAGCAGCACAGAGGATGTCAGGAGAGGAGATCACAGCTGAGAGTTACATGGAGGGAGAAGGAGGATCCCCAGCAGCACAGAGGATGTCAGGAGAGGAGATCACAGCTGAGAGTTACATGGAGGGAGGAGGAGGAACCCCAGCAGCACAGAGGATGTCAGGAGAGGAGATCACAGCTGAGAGTTGCATGGAGGGAGGAGGAGGATCCTCAGCAGCACAGAGGATGTCAGGAGAGGAGATCACAGCTGAAAGTTACATGGAGGGAGGAGGAGGATCCCAGCAGCACAGAGGATGTCAGGAGAGGAGGAGATAACAGCTGAGAGTTACATAGAGGGAGGAGAAGGATCCCCAGCAGCACAGAGGATGTCAGGAGAGGAGGAGATCACAGCTGAGAGTTACATGGAGGAGGAGGACGATCCCCAGCAACACAAAGGATGTCAGGAGAGGAGGAGGTCACAGCTGAGAGTTACATGGAGGAAGGAGGAGGATCCCCAGCAGCACAGAGGATGTCAGGAGAGGAGATCACAGCTGTGAGTTACATGGAGGGAGGAGAAGGATCCCCAGCAGCACAGAGGATGTCAGGAGAGGAGGAGATCACAGCTGAGAGTTACATGGAGGGAGGAGGAGGATCCCCAGCAGCACAGAGGATGTCAGGAGAGGAGATCACAGCTGAGAATTACATGGAGGGAGGAGGAGGATCCCAGCAGCACAGAGGATGTCAGGAGAGGAGGAGACACAGCTGAGAGTTACATGGAGGGAGGAGGAGGATCCCCAGCAGCACAGAGGATGTCAGAAGAGGAGGGGATCACAGCTGAGAGTTACATGGAGGGAGAATGAGGAGGATCCCCAGCAGCACAGAGGATGTCAGGAGAGGAGATCACAGCTGAGAGTTACATGGAGGGAGGAGGAGGATCCCCAGCAGCACAGAGGATGTCAGGAGAGGAGGAGATCATAGCTGAGATTACATGGAGGGAGGAGGAGGATCCCAGCAGCACAGAGGATGTCAGGAGAGGAGACCACAGCTGAGAATTACATGGAGGGAGGAGGAGGATCCCCAGCAGCACAGAGGATGACAGGAGAGGAGATCACAGCTGATAGTTACATGGAGGGGGGAGGAGGATCCCCAGCAGCACAGAGGATGTCAGGAGAGGAGGAGATCACAGCTGAGAGTGACATGGAGGGAGGAGGAGGATCCCCAGCAGCACAGAGGATGTCAGTAAAGGACATCACAGCTGAGAGTTACATGGAGGGAGGAGGAGGATCCCCAGCAGCACAGAGGATGTCAGGAAAGGAGGAGGTCACAGCTGAGAGCTACATGGAGGGAGGAGAAGGATCCACAGCAGCACAGAGGATGTCAGGAGAGGAGGAGATCAAGCTGAGAATTACATGGAGGAGGAGGAGGATGCCCAGCAGAACAGAGGAGGTCAGGATAGGAGGAGGTCACTGTTGAGAGTTACATGCAGGGAGGAGAGGAACCCCAGCATCACAGAGGATGTCAGTAGAGGAGGAGATCACTGCTGAGAGTTACATGGAGGGAGGAGGAGGATCCCAGCAGCACAGAGGATGTCAGGAGAGGAGGAGATCACTGCTGAGAGTTACATGGAGGGAGGAGGAGGATCCCCAGCAGCACAGAGGATGTCAGGAGAGGAGGAGATCACAGCTGAGAGTTACATGGATGGAGGAGGAGGATCCCCAACAGCACAGAAGATGTCAGGAGAGGAGGACATCACAGCTGAGAGTTACATGGAGGGAGGAGGAGGATCCCCAACCGCACAGAGGATGTCAGGAGAGCAGGAGATCACAGCTGAGAGTACATGGAGAGAGAAGGAGGATCCCCAGCAGCACAGAGGATGTCAGGAGTGGAGGAGATCACAGCTGAGAGTTACATGGAGGGAGGAGGAGGACCCCCAGCAGCACAGAGGATGTCAGGAGAGGAGATCACAGCTGAGAGTCACATGGAGGGAGGAGGAGGATCCCCAGCAGCACAGAGGATGTCAGGAGAGGAGGAGATCACAGCTGAGAGTTACATGGAGGTAGGAGGAGGATCCCCAGCAGCACAGAGGATGTCAGGAGAATAGTTCTCAGCTGAGAGTTACATGGAGGGAGGAGGAGGATCCCCAGCAGCACAGAGGATGTCAGGAGAGGAGATCACAGCTGAGAATTACATGGAGGGAGGAGGAGGATCCCCAGCAGCACAGAGGATGACAGGAGAGGAGATCACAGCTGATAGTTACATGGAGGGGGGAGGAGGATCCCCAGCAGCACAGAGGATGTCAGGAGAGGAGGAGATCACAGCTGAGAGTCATATGGAGGGATGAGGAGGATTCCCAGCAGCACAGAGGATGTCAGGAGAGGAGGAGATCACAGCTGAGAGTTACATGGAGGGAGGAGGACGATCCCCAGCAACACAAAGGATGTCAGGAGAGGAGGAGGTCACAGCTGAGAGTTACATGGAGGAAGGAGGAGGATCCCCAGCAGCACAGAGGATGTCAGGAGAGGAGATCACAGCTGTGAGTTACATGAGGGAGGAGAAGGATCCCCAGCAGCACAGAGGATGTCAGGAGAGGAGGAGATCACAGCTGAGAGTTACATGGAGGGAGGAGGAGGATCCCCAGCAGCACAGAGGATGTCAGGAGAGGAGATCACAGCTGAGAATTACATGGAGGGAGGAGGAGGATCCCAGCAGCACAGAGGATGTCAGGAGAGGAGGAGACCACAGCTGAGAGTTACATGGAGGGAGGAGGAGGATCCCCAGCAGCACAGAGGATGTCAGAAGAGGAGGGGATCACAGCTGAGAGTTACATGGAGGGAGAATGAGGAGGATCCCCAGCAGCACAGAGGATGTCAGGAGAGGAGATCACAGCTGAGAGTTACATGGAGGGAGGAGGAGGATCCCCAGCAGCACAGAGGATGTCAGGAGAGGAGGAGATCATAGCTGAGAATTACATGGAGGGAGGAGGAGGATCCCCAGCAGCACAGAGGATGTCAGGAGAGGAGACCACAGCTGAGAATTACATGGAGGGAGGAGGAGGATCCCCAGCAGCACAGAGGATGACAGGAGAGGAGATCACAGCTGATAGTTACATGGAGGGGGGAGGAGGATCCCAGCAGCACAGAGGATGTCAGGAGAGGAGGAGATCACAGCTGAGAGTGACATGGAGGGAGGAGGAGGATCCCAGCAGCACAGAGGATGTCAGTAAAGGACATCACAGCTGAGAGTTACATGGAGGGAGGAGGAGGATCCCCAGCAGCACAGAGGATGTCAGGAAAGGAGGAGGTCACAGCTGAGAGCTACATGGAGGGAGGAGAAGGATCCACAGCAGCACAGAGGATGTCAGGAGAGGAGGAGATCAGAGCTGAGAATTACATGGAGGAGGAGGAGGATGCCCAGCAGAACAGAGGAGGTCAGGATAGGAGGAGGTCACTGTTGAGAGTTACATGCAGGGAGGAGGAGGAACCCAGCATCACAGAGGATGTCAGGAGAGGAGGAGATCACTGCTGAGAGTTACATGGAGGGAGGAGGAGGATCCCCAGCAGCACAGAGGATGTCAGGAGAGGAGGAGAATCACTGCTGAGAGTTACATGGAGGGAGGAGGAGGATCCCCAGCAGCACAGAGGATGTCAGGAGAGGAGGAGATCACAGCTGAGAGTTACATGGATGGAGGAGGAGGATCCCCAACAGCACAGAAGATGTCAGGAGAGGAGGACATCACAGCTGAGAGTTACATGGAGGGAGGAGGAGGATCCCCAACAGCACAGAGGATGTCAGGAGAGCAGGAGATCACAGCTGAGAGTTACATGGAGAGAAGGAGGATCCCCAGCAGCACAGAGGATGTCAGGAGTGGAGGAGATCACAGCTGAGAGTTACATGGAGGGAGGAGGAGGACCCCCAGCAGCACAGAGGATGTCAGGAGAGGAGATCACAGCTGAGAGTCACATGGAGGGAGGAGGAGGATCCCCAGCAGCACAGAGGATGTCAGGAGAGGAGGAGATCACAGCTGAGAGTTACATGGAGGTAGGAGGAGGATCCCCAGCAGCACAGAGTATGTCAGGAGAATAGTTCTCAGCTGAGAGTTACATGGAGGGAGGAGGAGGATACCCAGCAGCACAGAGGATGTCAGGAGAGGAGATCACAGCTGAGAATTACATGGAGGGAGGAGGAGGATCCCCAGCAGCACAGAGGATGACAGGAGAGGAGATCACAGCTGATAGTTACATGGAGGGGGGAGGAGGATCCCCAGCAGCACAGAGGATGTCAGGAGAGGAGAAGATCACAGCTGAGAGTCATATGGAGGGATGAGGAGGATCCCCAGCAGCACAGACGATGTCAGGAGAGGAGGAGATCACAGCTGAGCGTTACATGGATGGAGGAGGAGGATCCCCAACAACACAGAAAATGTCAGGAGAGGAGGAGATCACAGCTGAGAGTTACATGGAGGGAGGAGGAGGATGCCCAGCATAACAGTGGAGGTCAGGGTTGGAGGATGTCACTGTTGAGAGTTACATGGAGGGAGGAGGAGGAACCCAGCAGCACAGAGGATGTCAGGAGAGGAAGAGGTCACTGCTGAGAGTTACATGGAGGGAGGAGAAAGATCCCCAGCATCAAAGAGGATGTCAGGAGAGGAGGAGATCACTGCTGAGAGTTACATGGAGGGAGGAGGAGGATCCCCAGCAGCACAGAGGATGTCAGGAGAGGAGGAGATCACTGCTGAGAGTTACATGGAGGGAGTGTCATGGGTGTATCGCCACGAGGATCGTCGCGATTACACACTCTGACTTCTCACAGCTGAGTTGCTGTTTCTTTGTGTTTGGTAATGAGGGAGTTAATTTTATCTAGCTCTTTGCTAAGACTAGGTCCAGCCTCGCTGGCTGCTTTTGATTATGTTCTAATTAGATTCCTTCATATACCTGCCAGTCTGCTGGTTAGATGCCGGTGAAAGCATTCATGTAGTCTAGCAGACTGGATCGGTTCTGAGAATACTTAAGCTAAGAGCTCCTTAGTTGTTTTTACTCTTATAGCTTATAGTTTATCTCTGAGACCTTAGGTGTTCCTACTGTGTGTGAGTGTTGTATGTAAGACTTTATTTACTTTATTTCTTGTCTTTCTTGTATGTCTTTCTGTTCATTAACCGTTACCTGTTCATTCCCTTTGGTGGTAATCAGGGTCCTTCTTAGGAATAGATTACAGTTGGCAGGGATTGATAGGAGACAGGGTTTAAGCTGGTGGCCTGGACCTCTGTACCTTTAACAGTACCTCCAGGTAGAGGGATTAGTTAGGACCCCAGTTTAGGGTCAGCATAGACCCCGGTCACCCTCTAGCCGGAGACAGCGTATAATGGATTCCGTATTGACCCACTGGACATTCTGTCAGGTAATTCTATGTTATCATATATCTATGCGCATGTTATATAGGATGTTGCCCTTTTGATATAGATTACTGTCATTATATATATATATATATATATATATATATATATATATATATATATATCTGCTATACAGCGTGACAGGGAGGAGGAGAATCCCCAGCAGCACAGAGTATGTCAGGAGAGGAGGAGATCACCGCTGAGAGTTACAAGGAGGGAGGAGGAGGATCCCCAGCAGCACAGAGGATGTCAGGAGAGGAGGAGATCACTGCTGAGAGTTACATGGAGGGAGGAGGAGGATCCCCAACAGCACAAAGGATGTCAGGAGAGCAGGAGATCACAGCTGAGAGTTACATGGAGGGAGGAGGAGGATCCCCAGCAGCACAGAGGATATCAGGAGAGGAGGAGATCACAGCTGAGAGTTACATGGAGGGAGGAGGAGGATCCCCAGCAGCACAGAGGATGTCAGGAGAGGAGGAGATCACAGCTGAGAGTTACATGGAGGGAGGAGGAGGATCCCCAGCAGCACAGAGGATGTCAGGAGAAGAGGAGATCACGGCTGAGAGTTACATGGAGGGAGGAGGAGGATCCCCAGCAGCACAGAGGATGTCAGGAGAGGAGTAGATCACAGCTGAGAGTTACATGGAGGGAGGAGGAGGATCCCCAACAGCACAGAAGATGTCAGGAGAGGAGGAGGTCAAAGCTGAGAGTTACATGGAGGGAGGAGGAGGATCCCCAGCAGCACAGAGGATGTCAGGAGAGGAGGAGATCACAGCTGAGAGTTACATGGAGGTAGGAGGAGGATCCCGAGCAGCACAGAGGATGTCAGGAGAATAGATCTCAGCTGAGAGTTACATGGAGGGAGATGGAGGATCCCCAGCAGCACAGAGGATGTCAGGAGAGGAGGAGATCAGAGCTGAGAGTTACATGGATGGAGGAGGAGGATCCCCAACAGCACAGAAGATGTCAGGAGAGGAGGAGATCACAGCTGAGAGTTACATGGAGGGAGGAGGAGGATCCCCAACAGCACAGAAGATGTCAGGAGAGGAGGAGATCACAGCTGAGAGTTACATGGAGGGAGGAGGAGGATCCCCAACAGCACAGAAGATGTCAGGAGAGGAGGAGATCACAGCTGAGAGTTACATGGAGGGAGGAGGAGGATCCCCAGCAGCACAGAGGATGTCAGGAGAGGAGGAGATAACAGCTGAGAGTTACATGGAGGGAGGAGGAGAATCCCCAGCAGCACAGAGGATGTCAGGAGAGGAGGAGATCACAGCTGAGAGTTACATGGAGGTAGGAGGAGGATCCTGAGCAGCACAGAGGATGTCAGGAGAATAGATCTCAGCTGAGAGTTACATGGAGGGAGGAGGAGGATCCCCAGCAGCACAGAGGATGTCAGGAGAGGAGGAGATCAGAGCTTAAAGTTACATGGAGGGAGGAGGAGGATCCCCAGCAGCACAGAGGGTGTCAGGAGAGGAGGAGATCACTGCTGAGAGTTACATGGACGTAGGAGGAGGATCCCGAGCAGCACAGAGGATGTCAGGAGAATAGATCTCAGCTGAGAGTTACATGGAGGGAGGAGGAGGATCCCCAGCAGCACAGAGGATGTCAGGAGAGGAGGAGATCAGAGCTTAAAGTTACATGGAGGGAGGAGGAGGATCCCCAGCAGCACAGAGGATGTCAGGAGAGGAGGAGACCACAGCTGAGAGTTACATGGAGGGAGGAGGAGGATCCCCAGCAGCACAGAGGATGTCAGAAGAGGAGGGGATCACAGCTGAGAGTTACATGGAGGGAGGAGGAGGATCCCCAGCAGCACAGAGGATGTCAGGAGAGGAGATCACTGTTGAGAGTTACATGGGGGGAGGAGGAGGAACCCCAGTAGCACAGAGGATGTCAGGAGAGGAGGAGGTCACTGCTGAGAGTTACATGGAGGGAGGAGGATGATCCCCAGCAGCACAGAGGATGTCAGGAGAGGAGGAGATCACTGCTGAGAGTTACATGGAGGGAGGAGGAGGATCCCCAGCAGCACAGAGGATGTCAGGAGAGGAGGAGATCACTGCTGAGAGTTACATGGAGGGAGGAGGAGGATCCCCAGCAGCACAGAGGATGTCAGGAGAGGAGGAGATCACTGCTGAGAGTTACATGGAGGGAGGAGGAGGATCCCCAGCAGCACAGAGGATGTCAGGAGAGGAGGAGATCACTGCTGAGAGTTACATGGAGGGAGGAGGAGGATCCCCAGCAGCACAGAGTATGTCAGGAGAGGAGGAGATCACAGCTGAGAGTTACATGGATGGAGGAGGAGGATCCCCAACAGCACAGAAGACGTCAGGAGAGAAGGAGATCACAGCTGAGAGTTACATGGAGGGAGGAGGAGGATCCCCAGCAGCACAGAGGATGTCAGGAGAGGAGGAGATCACAGCTTAAAGTTACATGGAGGGAGGAGGAGGATCCCCAGCAGCACAGAGGGTGTCAGGAGAGGAGGAGATCACTGCTGAGAGTTACATGGAGGTAGGAGGAGGATCCCGAGCAGCACAGAGGATGTCAGGAGAGGAGGAGATCAGAGCTTAAAGTTACATGGAGGGAGGAGGAGGATCCCCAGCAACACAGAGGATGTCAGGAGAGGAGATCACAGCTGAGAGTTACATGGAGGGAGGAGGAGGATCCCCAGCAGCACAGAGGATGTCAGGAGAATAGATCTCAGCTGAGAGTTACATAGAGGGAGGAGGAGGATCCCGAGCAGCACAGAGGATGTCAGGAGAATAGATCTCAACAGAGAGTTACATAGAGGGAGGAGGATCCCCAGCAGCACAGAGGGTGTCAGGAGAGGAGGAGATCACGGCTGAGAGTTACATGGAGGTAGGAGGAGGATCCCGAGCAGCACAGAGGATGTCAGGAGAATAGATCTCAGCTGAGAGTTACATGTAGGGAGGAGGATCCCCAGCAGCACAGAGGATGTCAGGAGAGGAGGAGATCACAGCTGAGAGTTACATGGAGGGAGGAGGAGGATCCCCAGCAGCACAGAGGATGTCAGGAGAGGAGGAGGTCACAGCTGAGAGTTACATGGAGGGAGGAGGAGGATCCCCAGCAGCACAGAGGATGTCAGGAGAGGAGGAGATCACAGCTGAGAGTTACATGGATGGAGGAGGAGGATCCGCAACAGCACAGAAGATGTCAGGAGAGGAGGAGATCACAGCTGAGAGTTACATGGAGGGAGGAGGAGGATCCCCAGCAGCACAGAGGATGTCAGGAGAGGAGGAGATCACAGCTGAGAGTTACATGGAGGGAGGAGGAGAATCCCCAGCAGCACAGAGGATGTCAGGAGAGGAGGAGATCACAGCTGAGAGTTACATGGATGGAGGAGGAGGATCCGCAACAGCACAGAGGATGTCAGGAGAGGAGGAGATCACAGCTGAGAGTTACATGGAGGGAGGAGGAGGATCCCCAGCAGCACAGAGGATGTCAGGAGAGGAGGAGATCACAGCTGAGAGTTACATGGAGGGAGGAGGAGGATCCCCAGAGCACAGAGGATGTCAGGAGAGGAGGAGATCACAGCTTGGATGGAGGAGGAGGATCCCCAACAGCACAGAAGATGTCAGGAGAGGAGGAGATCACAGCTGAGAGTTACATGGAGGAAGGAGGAGGATCCCCAGCAGCACAGAGGATGTCAGGAGAGGAGGAGATCACAGCTGAGAGTTACATGGAGGTAGGAGGAGGATCCCGAGCAGCACAGAGGATGTCAGGAGAATAGATCTCAGCTGAGAGTTACATGGAGGGAGGAGGAGGATCCCCAGCAGCACAGAGGATGTCAGGAGAGGAGGAGATCAGAGCTTAAAGTTACATGGAGGGAGGAGGAGGATCCCCAGCAGCACAGAGGGTGTCAGGAGAGGAGGAGATCACTGCTGAGAGTTACATGGAGGTAGGAGGAGGATCCCAAGCAGCACAGAGGATGTCAGGAGAATAGATCACAGCTGAGAGTTACATGGAGGTAGGAGGAGGATCCCGAGCAGCACAGTGGATGTCAGGAGAGGAGGAGATCTGAGCTTAAAGTTATATGGAGGGAGGAGGAGGATCCCCAGCAGCACAGAGGATGTCAGGAGAGGAGGAGATCACAGCTGAGAATTACATGGAGGGAGGAGGAGGATCACCAGCAGCACAGAGGATGTCAGGACAGGAGATCACAGCTGAGAATTACATGGAGGGAGGAGGAGGATCCCAGCAGCACAGAGGATGTCAGGAGAGGAGGAGACCACAGCTGAGAGTTACATGGAGGGAGGAGGAGGATCCCCAGCAGCACAGAGGATGTCAGAAGAGGAGGGGATCACAGCTGAGAGTTACATGGAGGGAGAATGAGGAGGATCCCCAGCAGCACAGAGGATGTCAGGAGAGGAGATCACAGCTGAGAGTTACATGGAGGGAGGAGGAGGATCCCCAGCAGCACAGAGGATGTCAGGAGAGGAGGAGATCATAGCTGAGAATTACATGGAGGGAGGAGGAGGATCCCCAGCAGCACAGAGGATGTCAGGAGAGGAGACCACAGCTGAGAATTACATGGAGGGAGGAGGAGGATCCCCAGCAGCACAGAGGATGACAGGAGAGGAGATCACAGCTGATAGTTACATGGAGGGGGGAGGAGGATCCCCAGCAGCACAGAGGATGTCAGGAGAGGAGGAGATCACAGCTGAGAGTGACATGGAGGGAGGAGGAGGATCCCCAGCAGCACAGAGGATGTCAGTAAAGGACATCACAGCTGAGAGTTACATGGAGGGAGGAGGAGGATCCCCAGTAGCACAGAGGATGTCAGGAATGGAGGAGGTCACAGCTGAGAGCTACATGGAGGGAGGAGGAGGATCCACAGCAGCACAGAGGATATCAGGAGAGGAGGAGATCAGAGCTGAGAATTACATGGAGGAGGAGGAGGATGCCCAGCAGAACAGAGGAGGTCAGGATAGGAGGAGGTCACTGTTGAGAGTTACATGGAGGGAGGAGGAGGAACCCCAGCATCACAGAGGATGTCAGGAGAGGAGGAGATCACTGCTGAGAGTTACATGGAGGGAGGAGGAGGATCCCCAGCAGCACAGAGGATGTCAGGAGAGGAGGAGATCACTGCTGAGAGTTACATGGAGGGAGGAGGAGGATCCCCAGCAGCACAGAGGATGTCAGGAGAGGAGGAGATCACAGCTGAGAGTTACATGGATGGAGGAGGAGGATCCCCAACAGCACATAAGATGTCAGGAGAGGAGGACATCACAGCTGAGAGTTACATGGAGGGAGGAGGAGGATCCCCAACAGCACAGAGGATGTCAGGAGAGCAGGAGATCACAGCTGAGAGTTACATGGAGAGAGAAGGAGGATCCCCAGCAGCACAGAGGATGTCAGGAGAGGAGATCACAGCTGAGAGTCACATGGAGGGAGGAGGAGGATCCCCAGCAGCACAGAGGATGTCAGGAGAGGAGGAGATCACAGCTGAGAGTTACATGGAGGTAGGAGGAGGATCCCCAGCAGCACAGAGGATGTCAGGAGAATAGTTCTCAGCTGAGAGTTACATGGAGGGAGGAGGAGGATCCCCAGCAGCACAGAGGATGTCAGTAGAGGAGGAGATCACAGCTGAGAATTACATGGAGGGAGGAGGAGGATCCCCAGCAGCACAGAGGATGACAGGAGAGGAGATCACAGCTGATAGTTACATGGAGGGGGGAGGAGGATCCCCAGCAGCACAGAGGATGTCAGGAGAGGAGGAGATCACAGCTGAGAGTCATATGGAGGGATGAGGAGGATCCCCAGCAGCACAGACGATGTCAGGAGAGGAGGAGATCACAGCTGAGCGTTACATGGATGGAGGAGGAGGATCCCCAACAACACAGAAAATGTCAGGAGAGGAGGAGATCACAGCTGAGAGTTACATGGAGGGAGGAGGAGGATGCCCAGCAGAACAGAGGAGGTCAGGATAGGAGGATGTCACTGTTGAGAGTTACATGGAGGGAGGAGGAGGAACCCCAGCAGCACAGAGGATGTCAGGAGAGGAAGAGGTCACTGCTGAGAGTTACATGGAGGGAGGAGAAGGATCCCCAGCATCAAAGAGGATGTCAGGAGAGGAGGAGATCACAGCTGAGAGTTACATGGAAGGAGGAGGAGGATTCCCAGCAGCACAGAGTATGTCAGGAGAGGAGGAGGTCACAGCTGAGAGTTACATGGAGGGAGGAGGAGGATCCCCAGCAGCACAGAGGATGTCAGGAGAGGAGGAGATCACAGCTGAGAGTTACATGGAGTGAGGAGGAGGATGCCCAGCAGAACAGAGGAGGTCAGGATAGGAGGAGGTCACTGCTGAGAGTTACATGGAGGGAGGAGAAGGATCCCCAGCATCAAAGAGGATGTCAGGAGAGGAGGAGATCACTGCTGAGAGTTACATGGAGGGAGGAGGAGGATCCCCAGCAGCACAGAGGATGTCAGGAGAGGAGGAGATCACTGCTGAGAGTTACATGGAGGGAGTGTCATGGGTGTATCGCCACGAGGATCGTCGCGATTACACACTCTGACTTCTCACAGCTGAGTTGCTGTTTCTTTGTGTTTGGTAATGAGGGAGTTAATTTTACCTAGCTCTTTGCTAAGACTAGGTCCAGCCTCGCCCGGCTGCTTTTGATTATGTTCTAATTAGTTTCCTTTATATTCCTGCCAGTCTGGGTGTTAGATGCCGGTGAAAGCATTCATGTAGTCTAGCAGACTGGATCGGTTCTGAGAATACTTAAGCTAAGAGCTCCTTAGTTGTTTTTACTCTTATAGCTTATAGTTTATCTCTGAGACCTTAGGTGTTCCTACTGTGTGTGAGTGTTGTATGTAAGACTTTATTTACTTTATTTCTTGTCTTTCTTGTATGTCTTTCTGTTCATTAACCGTTACCTGTTCATTCCCTTTGGTGGTAATCAGGGTCCTTCTTAGGACTAGATTACAGTTGGCAGGGATTGATAGGAGACAGGGTTTAAGCTGGTGGCCTGGACCTCTGTACCTTTAACAGTACCTCCAGGTAGAGGGATTAGTTAGGACCCCAGTTTAGGGTCAGCATAGACCCCGGTCACCCTCTAGCCGGAGACAGCGTATAACGGATTCCGTATTGACCCACTGGACATTCTGTCAGGTAATTCTATGTTATCATATATCTATGCGCATGTTATATAGGATGTTGCCCTTTTGATATAGATTACTGTCATTATATATATATATATATATATATATATATATATATCTGCTATACAGCGTGACAGGGAGGAGGAGGATCCCCAGCAGCACAGAGGATGTCAGGAGAAGAGGATATCACGGCTGAGAGTTACATGGAGGGAGGAGGATCCCCAGCAGCACAGAGGATGTCAGGAGAAGAGATCACAGCTGAGAGTTACATGGAGGGAGGAGAAGGATCCCTGCAGCACAGAGGATGTCAGGAGAGGAGGAGATCACAGCTGAGAGTTACATGGAGGGAGGAGGAGGATCCTCAGCAGCACAGAGGATGTCAGGAGAGGAGATCACTGCTGACAGTTACATGGAGGGAGGAGGAGGATCGCCAGCAGCACAGAGGATGTCAGGAGAGGAGGAGATCACTGCTGAGAGTTACATGGAGGGAGGAGGAGGATCCCCAGCAGCACAGAGGATGTCAGGAGAGGAGGAGATCACAGCTGAGAGTTACATGGAGGGAGGAGGAGGATCCCCAGCAGCACAGAGGATGTCAGGAGAGGACGAGATCACAGCTGAGAGTTACATGTAGGGAGGAGGAGGATCCCCAGCAGCACAGAGGATGTGAGGAGAGGAGATCACAGCTGAGAGTTACATGGAGGGAGGAGGAGGATCTCCAGCAGCACAGAGGATGTCAGGAGAGGAGGAGATCACTGCTGAGAGTTACATGGAGGGAGGAGGAGGATCCCCAGCAGCACAGAGGATGTCAGGAGAGGAGGAGATCACAGCTGAGAGTTACATGGAGGGAGGAGGAGGATCCCCAGCAGCACAGAGGATGTCAGAAGAGGAGATCACAGCTGAGAGTTACATGGAGGGAGGAGGAGGATCTCCAGCAGCACAGAGGATGTCAGGAGAGGAGGAGATCACAGCTGAGAGTTACATGGAGGGAGGAGGAGGATCCCCAGCAGCACAGAGGATGTCAGGAGAGGAGATCACAGCTGAGAGTTACATAGAGGGAGGAGGAGGATCCCCAGCAGCACAGAGGATGTCAGGAGAAGAGATCACAGCTGAGAGTTACATGGAGGGAGGAGGAGGATCCTCAGCAGCACAGAGGATGTCAGGAGAGGAGATCACTGCTGACAGTTACATGGAGGGAGGAGGAGGATCGCCAGCAGCACAGAGGATGTCAGGAGAGGAGGAGATCACAGCTGAGAGTTACATGGAGGGAGGAGGAGGATCCCCAGCAGCACAGAGGATGTCAGGAGAGGAGGAGATCACAGCTGAGAGTTACATGGAGAGAGGAGGAGGATCCCCAGCAGCACAGAGGATGTCAGGAGAGGAGGAGATCACTGCTGAGAGTTACATGGAGGGAGGAGGAGGATCCCCAGCAGCACAGAGGATGTCAGGAGAGGAGGAGATCACTGCTGAGAGTTCCATGGAGGGAGGAGGAGGATCCCCAGCAGCACAGAGGATGTCAGGAGAGGAGGAGATCACTGCTGAGAGTTACATGGAGGGAGGAGCAGAATCCCCAGCAGCACAGAGGATGTCAGGAGAAGAGGAGATCACGGCTGAGAGTTAAATGGAGGGAGGAGGAGGATCCCCAGCAGCACAGAGGATGTCAGAAGAGGAGATCACAGCTGAGAGTTACATGGAGGGAGGAGGAGGATCCCCAGCAGCACAGAGGATATCAGGAGAGGAGGAGATCACAGCTGAGAGTTACATGGAGGGAGAAGGAGGATCCCCAGCAGCACAGAGGATGTCAGGAGAGGAGGAGATCACGGCTGAGAGTTACATGGAGGGAGGAGGAGGATCCCCAGCAGCACAGAGGATGTCAGGAGAGGAGTAGATCACAGCTGAGAGTTACATGGAGGGAGGAGGAGGATCCCCAGCAGCACAGAGGATGTCAGGAGAAGAGGAGATCACGGCTGAGAGTTACATGGAGGGAGGAGGATCCCCAGCAGCACAGAGGATGTCAGGAGAAGAGATCACAGCTGAGAGTTACATGGAGGGAGGAGAAGGATCCCTGCAGCACAGAGGATGTCAGGAGAGGAGGAGATCACAGCTGAGGCTATGGTTCCACGGTCCGGAACCATAGCGCTTTGGACGGAGCGGAAATTCCGCTCCGTCTAAGCCCCGCCCCCTTTCTGACGCGCGATCTTTCCGGAGGTGTTCAGGACACCTCCGGAACACCTCCGGAAAGAGCGCAGGGCTACATAGCCCTGTGTAATATTCTGTTGCGGCGACGCAGCGTCGCCGCAATACGCGAGGACATGCTGCGGTCTGAAAAGACGCGCCGCATGTCCGTTTACGCAGGTTTGCCATCTGCGTATTGTTACGCATAGTGGAGACGGGATTTCTTGAAATCCCCTCCACTATGCTGTAACATCTGGACGCTGCGTGTTTGGCGCTGCGCCAGCGCACAGCGCCAAACACGCAGCGTTTCCTGACCGTGGAAACTCACCCTTAGAGTTACATGGAGGGAGGAGGAGGATCCTCAGCAGCACAGAGGATGTCAGGAGAGGAGATCACTGCTGACAGTTACATGGAGGGAGGAGGAGGATCACCAGCAGCACAGAGGATGTCAGGAAGAGGAGATCACTGCTGAGAGTTACATGGAGGGAGGAGGAGGATCCCCAGCAGCACAGAGGATGTCAGGAGAGGAGGAGATCACAGCTGAGAGTTACATGGAGGGAGGAGGAGGATCCCCAGCAGCACAGAGGAAGTCAGGAGAGAGGAGATCACAGCAGAGAGTTACATGGAGGGAGGAGGAGGATCCCCAGCAGCACAGAGGATGTGAGGAGAGGAGATCACAGCTGAGAGTTACATGGAGGGAGGAGGAGGATCTCCCAGCAGCACAGAGGATGTCAGGAGAGAGGAGATCACTGCTGAGAGTTACATGGAGGGAGGAGGAGGATCCCCAGCAGCACAGAGTATGTCAGGAGAGGAGGAGATCACAGCTGAGAGTTTACATGGAGGGAGGAGGAGGATCCCCAGCAGCACAGAGGATGTCAGGAGAGGACGAGATCACAGCTGAGAGTTACATGTAGGGAGGAGGAGGATCCCCAGCAGCACAGAGGATGTGAGGAGAGGAGATCACAGCTGAGAGTTACATGGAGGGAGGAGGAGGTCCCCAGCAGCACAGAGGATGTCAGGAGAGGAGGAGATCACAGCTGAGAGTTACATGGAGGGAGGAGGAGGGTCCCCAGCAGCACAGAGGATGTCAGGAGAAGAGATCACAGCTGAGAGTTACATGGAGGGAGAGAAGGATCCCTGCAGCACAGAGGATGTCAGGAGAGGAGGAGATCACAGCTGAGAGTTACATGGAGGGAGGAGGAGGATCCTCAGCAGCACAGAGGATGTCAGGAGAGGAGATCACTGCTGACAGTTACATGGAGGGAGGAGGAGGATTGCCAGCAGCACAGAGGATGTCAGGAGAGGAGGAGATCACAGCTGAGAGTTACATGGAGGGAGGAGGAGGATCCCCAGCAGCACAGAGGATGTCGGGAGAGGAGGAGATCACAGCTGAGAGTTACATGGAGGGAGGAGGAGGATCCCCAGCAGCACAGAGGATGTCAGGAGAGGAGGAGATCACTGCTGAGAGTTCCATGGAGGGAGGAGGAGGATCCCCAGCAGCACAGAGGATGTCAGGAGAGGAGGAGATCACTGCTGAGAGTTACATGGAGGGAGGAGCAGAATCCCCAGCAGCACAGAGTATGTCAGGAGAGGAGGAGATCACAGCTGAGAGTTACATGGATGGAGGAGGAGGATCCCCAACAGCACAGAAGATGTCAGGAGAGGAGGAGATCAGAGCTTAAAGTTACATGGAGGGAGGAGGAGGATCCCGAGCAGCACAGAGGATGTCAGGAGAATAGATCTCAGCTGAGAGTTACATGGAGGGAGGAGGATCCCCAGCAGCACAGAGGATGTCAGGAGAGGAGGAGATCAAGCTTAAAGTTACATGGAGGGAGGAGGAGGATCCCCAGCAGCACAGAGGATGTCAGGAGAGGAGGAGATCACAGCTGAGATTACATGGAGGGAGGAGGAGAATCCCGAGCAGCACAGAGGATGTCAGGAGAATAGATCTCAGCTGAGAGTTACATGGAGGGAGAGGAGGATCCCCAGCACACGGGATGTCAGGAGAGGAGAAGATCACAGCTGAGAGTTACATGGAGGTAGAGGAGGATCCCGAGCAGCACAGAGTATGTCAGGAGAATAGATCTCAGCTGAGAGTTACATGGAGGGAGGAGGAGATCCCCAGCACACAGGGATGTCAGGAGAGAAGATCACAGCTGAGAGTTACATGGAGGAGGAGGAGGATCCCGAGCACACAGAGGATGTCAGGAGAGGAGATCACAGCTGAGAGTTACATGGAGGGAGGAGGAGGATCCCCAGCAGCACAGAGGATGTCAGGAGAGGAGGAGATCAGAGCTTAAAGTTACATGAAGGGAGGAGGAGGATCCCCAGCAGCACAGAGGATGTCAGGAGAGGAGGGGATCACAGCTGAGAGTTACATGGAGGGAGAATGAGGAGGATCCCCAGCAGCACAGAGGATGTCAGGAGAGATCACAGCTGAGAGTTACATGGAGGGAGGAGGAGGATCCCCAGCAGCACAGAGGATGTCAGGAGAGGACGAGATCACAGCTGAGAGTTACATGGAGGGAGGAGGAGGATCCCCAGCAGCACAGAGGATGTGAGGAGAGGAGATCACAGCTGAGAGTTACATGGAGGGAGGAGGAGGATCTCCAGCAGCACAGAGGATGTCAGGAGAGGAGGAGATCACTGCTGAGAGTTACATGGAGGGAGGAGGAGGATCCCCAGCAGCACAGAGGATGTCAGGAGAGGAGGAGATCAGAGCTTAAAGTTACATGGAGGGAGGAGGAGGATCCCGAGCAGCACAGATGATGTCAGGAGAATAGATCTCAGCTGAGAGTTATATGGAGTGAGGAGGAGGATCCCCAGCAGCACAGAGGATGTCAGCAGAGGAGGAGATCAGAGCTTAAAGTTACATGGAGGGAGGAGAGAATCCCGAGCAGCACAGAGGATGTCAGGAGAATAGATCTCAGCTGAGAGTTACATGGAGGGAGGAGAGATCCCCAGCAGCACAGGGATGTCAGGAGAGGAGAAGATCACAGCTGAGAGTTACAGGGAGGAGGAGGAGGATCCCGAGCAGCACAGAGGATGTCAGGAGAGGATGGAGATCACAGCTGAGAGTTACATGGAGGGAGGAGGAGGATCCCCAGCAGCACAGGGATGTCAGGAGAGGAGGAGATCACAGCTGAGAGTTACATGGAGGGAGGAGGAGGATCCCCAGCAGCACAGAGGATGTCAGAGAGAGGAGATCACAGCTGAGAGTTACATGGAGGGAGGAGGAGGATCCCAGCAGCACAGAGGATGTCAGGAGGGGAGGAGATCACAGCTGAGAGTTACATGGAGGGAGGAGGAGGGTCCCCAGCAGCACAGAGGATGTCAGAGAGAGAGATCACAGCTGAGAGTTACATGGAGGGAGGAGAGAGGATCCCCAGCAGCACAGAGGATGTCAGGAGAGGAGGGATCACAGCTGAGAGTTACATGGAGGGAGGAGGAGGATCCCAGCAGCACAGAGGATGTCAGGAGAGGAGATCACAGCTGAAGTTACATGGAGGAGAGGAGGAGATCCCAGCAGCACAGAGGATGTCAGGAGAGGAGGAGACACAGCTGAGAGTTACATGGAGGGAGGAGGAGGATCCCCAGCAGCACAGAGGATGTCAGGAGAGGAGAATCACAGCTGAGAGTTACATGGAGGAGAGGAGGATCCCCAGCAGCAAGAGGATGTCAGGAGAGGAGGAGTCATCATGCTGAGAGTACATGGAGGAGGAGGAGGATCCCCAGCAGCACAGAGGATGTCAGGAGAGGAGGAGATCACTGTGAGAGTTCCATGGAGGGAGGAGGAGGATCCCCAGCAGCACAGAGGATGTCAGGAGAGGAGGAGATCACTGCCGAGAGTTACATGGAGGGAGGAGCAGAATCCCAGCAGCACAGAGTATGTCAGGAGAGGAGGAGATCACAGCTGAGAGTTACATGGATGGAGGAGGAGGATCCCAACAGCACAGAGATGTCAGGAGAGGAGGAGATCAGAGCTTAAAGTTACATGGAGGGAGGAGGAGGATCCCGAGCAGCACAGATGATGTCAGGAGAATAGATCTCAGCTGAGAGTTACATGGAGGGAGGAGGAGGATCCCAGCAGCACAGAGGATGTCAGCAGAGGAGGAGATCAGAGCTTAAAGTTACATGGAGGGAGGAGGAGATCCCGAGCAGCACAGAGGATGTCAGGAGAATAGATCTCAGCTGAGAGTTACATGGAGGGAGGAGGAGGATCCCCAGCAGCACAGGGGATGTCAGGAGAGGAGAAGATCACAGCTGAGAGTTACATGGAGGTAGGAGGAGGATCCCGAGCAGCACAGAGGATGTCAGGAGAATAGATCTCAGCTGAGAGTTACATGGAGGGAGGAGGAGGATCCCCAGCAGCACAGGGGATGTCAGGAGAGAAGATCACAGCTGAGAGTTACATGGAGGGAGGAGGAGGATCCCCAGCAGCACAGGGGATGTCAGGAGAGAAGATCACAGCTGAGAGTTACATGGAGGGAGGAGGAGGATCCGAGCAGACAGAGGATGTCAGGAGAGGAGGAGATCAGAGCTTAAAGTTACATGAAGGGAGGAGGAGGATCCCAGCAGCACAGAGGATGTCAGGAGAGGAGGGGATCACAGCTGAGAGTTACATGGAGGGAGAATGAGGAGGATCCCCAGCAGCACAGAGGATGTCAGGAGAGATCACAGCTGAGAGTTACATGGAGGGAGGAGGAGGATCCCAGCAGCACAGAGGATGTCAGGAGAGGACGAGATCACAGCTGAGAGTTACATGGAGGGAGGAGGAGGATCCCAGCAGCACAGAGGATGTGAGGAGAGGAGTCACAGCTGAGAGTTACATGGAGGGAGGAGGAGGATCTCCAGCAGCCAGAGGATGTCAGGAGAGGAGGAGATCACTGCTGAGAGTTACATGGAGGGAGGAGGAGGATCCCCAGCAGCACAGAGGATGTCAGGAGAGGAGGAGATCACAGCTGAGAGTTACATGGAGGGAGGAGGAGGATCCCAGCAGCACAGAGGATGTCAGAAGAGGAGATCACAGCTGAGAGTTACATGGAGGGAGGAGGAGGATCTCCAGCAGCACAGAGGATGTCAGGAGAGGAGGAGATCACAGCTGAGAGTTACATGGAGGGAGGAGGAGGGTCCCCAGCAGCACAGAGGATGTCAGGAGAAGAGATCACAGCTGAGAGTTACATGGAGGGAGGAGAAGGATCCCTGCAGCACAGAGGATGTCAGGAGAGGAGGAGATCACAGCTGAGAGTTACATGGAGGGAGGAGGGGATCCTCAGCAGCACAGAGGATGTCAGGAGAGGAGATCACTGCTGACAGTTACATGGAGGGAGGAGGAGGATCGCCAGCAGCACAGAGGATGTCAGGAGAGGAGGAGATCACAGCTGAGAGTTACATGGAGGGAGGAGGAGGATCCCAGCAGCACAGAGGATGTCAGGAGAGGAGGAGATCACAGCTGAGAGTTACATGGAGGGAGGAGGAGGATCCCCAGCAGCACAGAGGATGTCAGGAGAGGAGGAGATCACTGCTGAGAGTTACATGGAGGGAGGAGGAGGATCCCAGCAGCACAGAGGATGTCAGGAGAGGAGGAGATCACTGCTGAGAGTTCCATGGAGGGAGGAGGAGGATCCCAGCAGCACAGAGGATGTCAGGAGAGGAGGAGATCACTGCGAGAGTTACATGGAGGGAGGAGCAGAATCCCCAGCAGCACAGAGTATGTCAGGAGAGGAGGAGATCACAGCTGAGAGTTACATGGATGGAGGAGGAGGATCCCCAACAGCACAGAAGATGTCAGGAGAGGAGGAGATCAGAGCTTAAAGTTACATGGAGGGAGGAGGAGGATCCGAGCAGCACAGATGATGTCAGGAGAATAGATCTCAGCTGAGAGTTATATGGAGTGAGGAGGAGGATCCCCAGCAGCACAGAGGATGTCAGCAGAGGAGGAGATCAGAGCTTAAAGTTACATGGAGGGAGGAGGAGAATCCCGAGCAGCACAGAGGATGTCAGGAGAATAGATCTCAGCTGAGAGTTACATGGAGGGAGGAGGAGGATCCCAGCAGCACAGGGGATGTCAGGAGAGGAGAAGATCACAGCTGAGAGTTACATGGAGGTAGGAGGAGGATCCCGAGCAGCACAGAGGATGTCAGGAGAATAGATCTCAGCTGAGAGTTACATGGAGGGAGGAGGAGGATCCCCAGCAGCACAGGGGATGTCAGGAGGAAGATCACAGCTGAGAGTTACATGGAGGGAGGAGGAGGATCCCCAGCAGCACAGGGGATGTCAGGAGAGAAGATCACAGCTGAGAGTTACATGGAGGGAGGAGGAGGATCCCGAGCAGCACAGAGGATGTCAGGAGAGGAGATCACAGCTGAGAGTTACATGGAGGGAGGAGGAGGATCCCCAGCAGCACAGAGGATGTCAGGAGAGGAGGAGATCAGAGCTTAAAGTTACATGGAGGGAGGAGGAGGATCCCCAGCAGCACAGAGGATGTCAGGAGAGGAGGGGATCACAGCTGAGAGTTACATGGAGGGAGAATGAGGAGGATCCCCAGCAGCACAGAGGATGTCAGGAGAGATCACAGCTGAGAGTTACATGGAGGGAGGAGGAGGATCCCAGCAGCACAGAGGATGTCAGGAGAGGAGGAGACACAGCTGAGAGTTACATGGAGGGAGGAGGAGGATCCCCAGCAGCACAGAGGATGTCAGTGTGTAGCCCTGGTACACAATACCAGGAGGATGAGTGGAGAGGTAAAGGTTAAGTGTTCTTCATGTCATCATGTACCTTC
>JARQOD010001555.1:62975-95585 GCA_033576555.1 Oophaga sylvatica | reverse complement strand
ATTTTCATTTTTAACACAATGATCTTTTTTAAAAATCTTACACACGGGTGACTATTCTATAAGAGCTTACACATGATCTTTCTATAAGTTCTTTACACCATGATCTATTTTTAGAGCCCAACACATGATTTTTCTTTTGGGCTTTACCAGGGGATCTTTTTTAATAGAGCATTACACAAGGATCTATTCTATAGGTCTTACCCCAAAATGATCTTTCTATAGGTCATTACACACAGAGGATTTTTAAAGTCTTTACACACAGATGATCTATTCTAAAATATTAACACAGATGATCTATTCTATTTTCATTACCCAGGTGATCTTTTTATGAGTATTAACAAAATGATTTTTTCTATAGAGTCATTACACACAGAGGTTTTCTATAAGCTTACACACGGGGGATTTTTCTATAATTACCCCAATGATCTATTCTATGAGTTTTAACACATGATTATTCTATTTTTTTTTACACACGGATCTATTTAAAAAATTTTTTCACCAGGGTCTATTCTTAGATCTTAAACAAGTATCTTTCTATGAGTTTACACAAGGTGATATTTTAAGTCATTCACACAGATGTCTATTCTATGAGCTTAAAACCAAGTGATCTATTCTATAGAGCATTCACACAGTGATCTTTCTATGATCTTACACCAGGTACTATAGAGCATTACACACGTGATTATTCTATAGAGTCATTACACACATGATCTTTCATGGGGAATACACACAGTGATTTTCTAGGGGCATTAAACAAGTGATCTATTCTATAGAGTTTCCCGGGGTTTTATTCTATATCATTACACACGGGAAATTTTTTCATAGAATTACACACAGGGATCTATTTTAGGTTTTTACCAAGGATTATCTATAGCATTAAAAAAATTATCTATTAAAAGGAATTACACAAGTGATTATTTTTAGAAAACACAGTGATCTTTCAAGACTTACAAAAATTTTTCTTCTATAGTCTTACACACAGTGATCTTTTTTTGGGGAACATTACACCACGGGTGATTTTTCTATGGGTCTTAACACAAGTGATTTTTTCTATGAGTTTCCCCCACAGAGGATTATTCTATGGGTCATTCACAGTGATTATTTATAGCTTTACACAAGTGATCTTTCTATAGGTCTTAACACAGGTGTTTTTTATAAGTCATTACCAAAGTATCATTCTTGAGCCATTACACCAGAGTGATTATTCAAAGTCTTACACAAGTGATCTTTCTATAAGTTTCACACAGAGGATTATTTATGGATCATTCCAAGAGGATTATTCTATAGGCATTCCCCCACAAGTATCTTTCTTAGGCATTAAAAACAGAGTGATTTTTTCTATAGAGCTTAAAACCAAAGTGATCTATTCTATAGCCATTACACACGGGTCTTTTCTTGATTTCACAAGGATCTATTTAAAGACATTCACACAGAGGATCTATTCTATAGTATTACACAAGGATTTTTTATAGAGACATTACACGATGATCTATTATACATTAACCAGTATTATTTATGAGACTTTTTACACAAGTGATTTTTCTAAAGTATTACCCAGTGATCTATTCTATAGAGCTTACCCAGTGTTTTTATAGTTTACCCCGGGGTGATTTTTAAAAAAAGGGTCATTACACACAGTGATCTATTCTTTGAATTTTTCCACAGGGATCTATTTAGTGTTTTTTTTTAATGTTGATGATTATGGCTTAACCAATAAAAACCCAAAAGTCATTATCTCAGTAAATTAGATACTTTATAACACCAGCTTGAAATGATTGTAAATCTGAAATGTATGTTCAGTAAATGCACTCGTACTGGTCGGGCTCCTTTTGCATCAATTTGCTGAGTGCGGCGTGGCATGGAGGCGATCACTGTGGCATCTGAGGGTTATGGAAGCCCGGTCTTTTATAGCGTTAAAATTATTTTGTCCAGTTTAAAAGCGTTTGTGCTTGGGTCATGAAAAACATAACACAGGTTTGATTAAAAAGTCTTGTATTACTCATAAAGTTGGCAAAAATGCACCAGTTTCAGACCAGAACAGGAAACACAGCAGCCAGAGTAATAAGTCAGCAATCACTCTCCACAACAGGTCAGGATTTCTCTCTGTTACCGTAAGTCCATGCAAAGGGGTCTTTCAAAGAGGGGTTCCGTCCACAAGTGCTTAGAGTTCTCAGTAGGAATGCTGGTACAAGGTCCAAGGCTTTAGGAGTCTTTACAGGTTCACTGAGGGTAGATTCTGAAGACTGATTTGCCAGGTGGGTGTTAAGAACAAAAGGAGAGAATCAGGGGGGGAACATGCAAGTGGAAACTCATTTTGACTGAGGGCCAGATACTCAGAAGACAGAAAGTAAAATGGCTGACGAACAAACTGATTTCAGGAACATGACACAGAACCTTACATTACTTTCCCCCTTAGGGGCAACTCCGGTGGCCTCAGCCAGGCTTGTTGGGTACCTTGATGAAACTGACGGAGCAAACGAGGGCATTAACGTTATTGACTGGTTCCCATGAGTTTTCCTCCACTTGGTTTGCCCTGCCATTTAATCAGAATTGTAAGTTTCTATACAACCTGAATCTAAAATCCTTTCCACACAAAATTCTTCCTGACCATCGCGCATGGGTCAGGGGAAGGAGAGAACGCCAGGAAACGTATTGGGGCGCAGCCTTTTGTAGGGATACAGAAAGCAGGGTAATTCTCATAGTTCTGGGCAGTTGAAGACACAAGCAACGGGACTTAAATTTTATGATTTTTAAGGGCCAATGTACTTATGTCCAATTAACATGGAATCCTTAACTTAAGATTTTCTGGTTGACACCAACCAAGTCCCCCTACCTTGAAAGCTTGCAGGTTTACAAATTATTGTGCTTTCTTGTACCTTTTGAGCAATTCGATTTCTTAAAGATCCATTTTTCTGTAAAGGTGATTCTTTCAGCACTGCTGTAAAGGCGTTTCTATGGGAAATCGTGGGAGAATTTAGGATGAAACCTGATTAGAGTAAAAGGAGACTGTTTAGTGGGGCATCTGGAGTTGTTATACAGAACTCAGCTAATGGAAGTAGATCCACCAATCATCCTGTAGGTGGCAATAAAGCAGCGGGAAATGCTCCCGGGTTTGATTGGTTCGTTCTGTTGCCTTATCTGGGATAAAAGCAGAAGAAAAAATTTTTCTTTAATTCCATGCGCACAGAAATTTTGCCAAAACCCCCCGAAGTGAATTGCACCCTCGATCCGAAATAACCTCATCCGGGCTCCATGTAAGCGAAACACATCTTTAATCTCAAATTGATGTTGTTTTGCAGTGGGTAACGACACGGAAAAAAAGGATTTTAAAAAAAAGAGCTGCCTTTTTTGTTAGACGGGCAACCACCACTAGAAAGGTGTTCTTCCCTTGAGAGGTTGGTAACTCCACAATGAAGTCCATAGAAATGGATCCCCACGGGCGGGACGGGGTGGGAAGAGCTGTACAGACCAGTTGGTGAGGAGCGAGGTGTTTTTGCATCTTGCCAGACTTCACATAAGTGACATAGTTTAAAACATCCTCCTGCAAGTGGGCCACCAAAAGAAACGAGAGAGAAATTCCTGTGTTTTTAGAATTCCTCTATGCCCGCTATTCTTGGAATCGTGAATGAGTGCAATACTCTCAATCTGACTGTTCGGAATATACAGGCGTTGTCCCTGAATCCACACACCATTCTTAAAGACAAGACTTACGTCCCTTGGGGTTGTGCCAAAAGGAATCCGCATGGTATGCTTCCTGATGTCTTAAGTAGGTCTTGATTATGAATTACTCTAGGATTCTAGAGTCAGGAAGAATAGTCTTAGGAGGAGTAATTGGACGTGTCTCTGCTGAGTAAATCCTAGAGAGTGCATCACCTTTCCATTGCGCGATCCTGGTCTATAGAATGAATAAAATTAAATTGGTTTAAGAAAAGATTCCAGCGAGCCTGGCGAGGAGTCAGGCACTTAGGACCTGATAAACTCAAGGTTACGATGGTCTGTCAGGACGACTATTTCTGTGCAGTCCCTGAAGAAGGTGTCTCCATTCTTTGAAGGCGGCAATAATGGCCAACAACTCTCTATGCCCACATCGTAGTTCTCTCGCGAAGGACAACTGCTGGGAAAGAAGGCACAGGGATGCAAGACATTCTTCTCACCTGTTCTCTGAGAGAGTATAGCTCCAACGGCACAGTCTGAAGCATCCACCTCTATATGGAAGGCAAGCTCGGGGTTGGGATGTACTAGGATAGGTGCAGTGGTAAATTTATCTTTTAGACGGGAAAAGCTTCCTGGGCTTGGGGAGTCCAGGAGAACCTAGACTCTTTCCGGGTAAGTTGGGTGATAGTGACACTACCTCAGAGAAATTTCTAATGAAACGTCTATAGAAGTTGGCAAACCCGATGAAGCCTGTACCTCTTCACATTTCTAGGACTTGGCCAATCCTTGATGGCTTGGGTTTTTTGCTTCCATCCTACTAATTCCTTGGTAGACAGTACATACCCCGAAATTGAATTTCGGTTCCTATGGAATTCACACTTTTCAAGTTTGATGTAAAGATGATTTTGTCTTAGACGTTCCAAGACCATTCTCACATGTCATGATGTTCCTCTGTGGAGTTAGAAAATTAGAATATCATCCAAATAAATTACCACAATGTATCTAGGAGATCCCTGAAATATCATTCACCAAGTGTTGGAAGTGGCTGGGGCGGTATCTCAGACCAAAAGCATAAACTAGATATTAAAAGTGTCCATAGCGTGACCTGAATGCAGTCTTCCATTCATCCCCAGGTCTAATACGGACTAAGTTTTAGGCCCCCGAAGATCTAGTTTAGAGAAAATTTTGGCATGTCGCACTCTCTCCAAAACTCAGGATTAAAGGCAATGGATAACGGTTTCTAATAGTAACTTGAGTTCCAATAGTCTACGCATGGTCTCAGAGATCCATTTTCTTCTTACAAAGAAGATTGGGGCACCTGAGGAGAGAAGAGGAACGTTGAAGCCCTTGTAGATTTTTCGTCTATGTAATCCTTTAAAGCCTTTAGCTCGGGCCCCGCCAGGGGGTAGATCTTACCAAAAGGTATCTCTGCTCCAGGCAATATTCAATTGGACAATCATATTGGACGGTGAGGAGGAAGCTGGTCAGCGGTTCTTCTTGTCACATAAATCACATAGTCCTGGTATCAGCTGGTATTCAGGGATGACATGGTTCCTTTAGGAACGAGCAAGCTGAAACTTTTGGACTCATTGTTTCTCTGGAAAGTGTAATTCCTTGGTCTCCCAGTTAATGGTAGGATTCTGGCCTGCACCATGTAACCCTAGAATAATGGGAAAGTGGGGAGAAGAGATAAGCATAAGGACAGTTTCTCTTGATGATCTTTACCCATAAAACCCTCAAAGGCTCTGTTTCCTGATCCACTGGTCCAGAGGTCAGCAGGGAGCCATCCACAGTTCCATCTGTACTGGAGTAGCCTTCTTCACTGAACGTATCCCCTGTTTCAGAGCAAAGGAGACTCCATAAAATTTCCACTTGCCCCTGAGTCGACATAGCAGAGCTAGACACCCAAGCTGAGTCAACCAGAGTTTGATGGAAAGAAAGCAATGAGAATTGTTTTTCTTACAACTCAGCTGGGACACCGCTGAGGAAACTTGAAAATGGCAGCGTTTACACAGTCAACGTCCTCAGAGGTAACGGAGTTTAAGTCGAGAAATCAAGATCTGTTGCTGCAGATCTCTCTGGAGCCTGGGCTCGGAACCTGACAGATCCCCTCTCGCAACACTCACAATGAATGAGTGCTGCAGTATCTTACGAGAAACGGCTGGGGCAGTTTATAATGAAGTGCCCTGATTACCACAATAGAAAATAGATTCTCCTTTAAACGATGTTCCTTGCGTGCATCACTAAACCGTCGTTGTAAAGAGTCTACCTGCATGGGTTCAGGTTCAGGTTCCCGTGTAATCCTACTCAAAGGTTCCTTAGCTGGAGAGGAAGGTAGGAAAAGGTTAGTGCGATTGCTTTCGAACCAATCTCTTGCCTGCGTTCAGTCAGACGAGGTATCAATACGGATGCAGTAGTTAATAAAGTACCTAACCAGTGGGAGGGTCGGCACGAGCAAGTTCATCCTTAATCAGTGGAGAAACCCTTTCCGAAAAATAGATTTTTTAGGGAAGTGTCCCAAGTGGTATCAAGAGCCCATCTCCTGAAATCAAGGCATATTAGCTACCGATGCTTACCTTGGCGCAAAGCTAACATGGCTGCTTCAGCTGTTGCACCTCGATTGGGGTCATCAAACACCTGCCCCATGGCTGAAATAAAACATCAAGTGATTCAAACAATCATCCTCAGTCTCAATCAGAGGGTTTTGCCCACATCAAAGCCTTGTTGGTAAGCAAACATAATTATAGTAAGCACCTTAGATCGTTCAGTGGCAAATTGTGAAGCATGTGCAGAAAAAAAAGATTGCATTGATTAATAAATCCCCTGAATTTCTCACGTTCACCGCCAAAACGAAAAAGGGGGCAACTTGGGAACCCCAGAACTCGGGGCTACGGCAGGAGCCTGGACTCGCTCTTCTAGAACCTTAATCCTGGCTCGCAAATCCTGGGCAGTCTGTCCAAACACTTGCAAATTGTGATTAGTGAGGTCCTGTAGGCTTGAAAACGGGTCTTTATATTCTGCAAATCTGCAAGGATATTATCAGTCACTCCGCAAAGTTCCTTTATGCGGGCCTCCATTTTCCAGATCTTTTAAGACAGGAGTACTGGAAGAAGAGGAGAGGAGAAAAAAACAATAGTGTTTACCTGTGGAAAACACTGCAGAGAGAAAAAAAAATTAAGGGAACTGCTCACCTGGAATGGTTGTGAGAAGTCACAACCACTATCATCACAGAAAGTTCACCCGGACATCTGATATCCACAGTTACAGCAGACAAAAAAGAAAAAAAAAAAAAAAAAACAATAGTGTTTACCTGTGGTAACACTGCAGAAAAAAAAACACTTAAGGGAATTGCTCACCTGAATGGTTGTGAGAAGTCACAACCACTGTCATCACAGAAAGTACAACCGGACATCCGATATCCACAGTTACAGCAGACACAGCCTTTCCAGACCCAGCAGACACTAACGTTTTGGCTTCAGAATCTTGTAATGTATGTAGTACAGTTCATATAGCGTCTTGTGCTTGGGTGCGATGAAAATACATGAGACACAGGTTTGATATAGAAAGTCTTGTATTACTTCATACAAGTTGGCAAAAATAGTCACACAGTTTGCAGACACAGAAGCAGGAGACACAGCAGGCCAGAGTAATCTAAGCTCAGCAATCACTCTCCACAACAGGTTCAGGATCTTCTTCTCTGTTACCGTAAGTCCATGCAAACGTGGGTCTTTCAAAGAGCAGGGTTACAGAGTCCACAAGTGCTTCAGAGTTCCTCAGTGGATGCTGGATACAGGTCAGCTTAGAGTCAGTCAGTCACTGCAGGCTAGATTCTGAAGCACTGATTGCTCAGCTGTGGCTGCTAAAGAAGCAAAAGGAGAGAATCAGGGCGGGAACATGCAAGCTGGAAACTCATTTTGACTGAGGGCAAGATGGCTGCAGCAAGACAGAAAGTAAAATGGCTGATGAACAAACTGAGTTTCAGGAACATGTACACAGAACCTTACAGCAGCCTTCAGTGATAATATGGGGAGCCATGTCATCTGCTGGTGTAGGTCTAGAGATGTTCTTTAGGTGTAGGCGGCAAGAGTGGGCAAGAGATTGTATATGGGAGGTGAAGGAGAGATTGGTGTCAAATATAACACCTAGACAGTGAGCCAGCTGCCGGGGTGTTATTATGGTGCCGCCCACGGAGAGGGAAATGTCAGTATACGGCAGGAGAACAAGTTCAGTTTTGGGAAAGTTTGCGGACAGACAGTCACTGTCCTGTAGTACAGCGGGGGTAAGGTCGGGGAATGACGTGTATAGTTGTCATTAGCATAAAGATGGGACTGAAGACAAATCTGCTGATGGTCTGTCAATTGGGGCCGTGTAGAGAGAGAAGAGAAGGGGCCAAGGACTGAGCCCTGAGGGACCTCAACAGTGAGAGGAAGAGGAGATGACGTGGAGCCAGAGAACAAAACACTGAAGGAGCGTCAGAAAGATAGGAAGAGAACCAGGAGAGAGCAGTGTCCTTAATGCCTAGTGAGTGGAGCCTGGAGAGCAGTACAGTGGTCAATAGTGTCGAAAGCTGCAGAAAGGTCGAGAAGAATGAGCAGAGAGTGGTCACCGTTACGTTTTGCTGTCAGAAGGTCATTGGTCACTTTCAGTGCAGTTTCTGTTGAATGTAGGGGGCGGAAGCCGGACTGTGAAGGGTCTAGGAGGGAGTGACTGGAGAGGTAACGGGTAAGACTGGAGTAGACCAGGCACTCCAATAGTTTAGAGATGAAGGGGAGATTGGAGACCGGTCTGTAGTTGTTTGTGCAGGATGGGTCGAGAGCGGGTTTCTTGCAAAGGAGAGGGAGAGATTATAGATTGTAGTTAGGTGAGTTGTGACAACTGGAGGAGACGTGAGGGAATGAGGTTGGTAGTGCATGTAGTCAGATGAGAGGAGCCTGGAGACTTCTTCTTCTGTGATGGAATCAAATGTGGAAAGTGAGCCAGGGGAAATGCAGGGTGGATGGGAGTCACAGCACTTGGTGGTTGGGAGCAGATTTCCTGATGGATTAGTATCTATTTTTTCTATAAAATGGGAGGCCAGGTCGTCAGCACAAATGTCTGTGATAGGGGCTTGTACTTTTGGCCTGAGGGGGAGTGAAAAGTGTCAAAAAGTTTCTTGGGGTTGTTGGCTAGTGAGGAGATCAGGGTGGTGAAGTAGGTCTGTTTGGCGAGGTGAAGGGCAGCGTTATAAGTTCTTAACATGAATTTAAAGTGGATGAAGTCTTCTGGTGTGCGGGTTTTCTCCTTCGTCTCATTGGGGACACAGGACTGTGGGTGTATGCTACTGCCGCTAGGAGGCTGACACTAAGTAAACATAAAAAAGGTTAGCTCCTCCTCCGCCGTATACACCTCAGCACTGGCCGCAGGCAAACCCAGTTCTTGCTTAGTGTCTGATGGAGGCACACGTCTGGTTCTTTTTCCAGACCATTTTTTTTTTTTCCCTTTCCCACGAAGATGAGATAGGGGCGACGGACCCTTTCGAAGGGGTCGATCTCCCCAAACCATCAACGGGTGAGCACGTGGAGTGAAGCCTCCACGTATCCTCTCCCGCGACGTGGGACACGAATGCCGGACTCAGCCCTGACCACCCTAAGGTATTGAAACCCTAGGTTGTACAGAGGCAGGAGTTAGTCCGTGCGGCCCCCACTGCGCCACCAATGCTAGACTGCGGTGCTGCAAGGAGGCGGACGGTCCCTCTCCTCATCCCCTGTAGGGGTGATGGAGTTAGGGTTCCTGCACCGTCCCACTTTTTTCTACGAAGCCCCCCTAAATGGCTCACCTTTTGAGGGCAACTGGAAGATACTGGAACGGTGGATCCCGGGAGTAACGCCGCACGCGTGGAACGGTGAGCGGCCGGAGCACCGCAAGTTTCGCAGGCGTCTGTGATCAGACTCTGCTTCCAGCCAGGTACAGGCTCCCGGCTCGTATTCCCCTCCCCCCTCAGGGGGCGTCAGCTCCCGATGCCCGCCCCCCCGACTCCTGGGTGGACGCCGCCGAAAATTCAGCCCCTGGCCTCGGCGGCGTTAGGCCTCGGCAAAAATTTAGTCCCCGGCTTTGCCGGGGACTAGGCCGCGGCCTGAAATAGCGTCCGGCGCCGGCCGGAAGGTAGGCCGCGGTCGCAGGGATCCGCCCCCGGCAGCGTCACCTTCGGCGGGCCCGCCCTCTGATTTTGGGGCGGCCTCCGCCGGAAATCTAGGCCGCGGCTTCGGCCGGTGCTAGGCCGCGGCTGCAAATTTAGTCCCCGGCTTTTGCTGGAGACCAGGCCGCGGCTGGAGGCGGATCTCTGAGGCTAGGCCGCGCCTCTCGACCCTCCCCCTAAGGCTCGGCTACATGAGCTCGCCTTCCTAACAGGGGAGCGCTCTTTTTTGAAAAATTTGGAGCCAGGGCGTTTTTTTTTTTTTTGTCTACGCCACTGCTACGCGGTTTAAGGACGCAGGGGGTACAGGACTGGGGTAAGTGCTTCTACCTCCAGCCTGGTTGTTCCGCTTCACTAAGTACTTTTGCGCCCCTCTGCACTCCGTTTCACTGACCGTCGCACATCCAGTTCATTGCGGACTCTGTGATAGACTCAGCATGTCCAGAAGAATTAAGCTCATACGGTACTGTATACCGCATGCATTGCCTGTAGGTCCCCTTTTCCGCGCGCCCAGATTACTCGGGTCTGCGAAGCCTGTGACTCCGAACGGGCTCAGGAACCCGCTCCTATTGCGGAACCCAGTGCGTCAGGTCCCCTGAATGGGCTCTGTCCCTGACTCAATCTGTGGCATCATTAACAAGAGCAATCGAGTCCCTTCAAGCTCCCGACAGGAGCAGGGACAGTGGTTCACCCGTCTTGGCGACGTCTCATGAACCTCCGGCCTGCAGGGGCCGCGCTCTCACCAGGCAGACGCAGGGGAAGCGAACCCACACTGCGTCGCCTTTGCCGTCCGGGGCCTCGGCATCTTTCAGTTCCGTCTCCCGTTCTCCCTCACCTCTGGCAAGTGATCAGTATTCGGATTCTGATTCAGAAGGGTCCCTTAATTTAGAGTACCAAATTGTCAGGACACAATTGACAGTTTGATTGAAGCTGTCAATCAAACCTTGGGGGTAGACGATGAGTCCACCTTGACCTCCGGTCATAAGGTGTCCTTCAAAAGAGCCAGGCAAGCTCATAAGGTTTTTGGGGCTCATCCTGAGTTTGAGGAACTAGTGCAGCGCCACCGGGAGAAACCGGACAAGCGCTTCGCAGGACAAAAGGCTCTCAATACTAGATATCCTTTTGCTCCTGAGCTTCTTAAGAAGTGGGCGGAATCTCCTGCGGTTGATCCTCCTGTGTCGCGTTTGGCGTCTAAGACGCTCCTCTCCCTTCCTAACGGTTCCTCGATCAAGGAACCAACGGATCGTCTGATTGAGAGTTTGGCCCGCTCGGTGTTTGAAGCATCGAGTTCTGCTCTCTCTCCTTCTTTTGCAGCGACTTGGGTTGCTAAGGCCATGATATCCTGGTCGGAGTCTCTAAATAGAGCTCTTCATGGTATAGAGGTACCGTCTGAAGTAACCGAGATTTCTAATCAGATAGCGCTTGCAGGAGACTTCTTAATTAATGCGTCCATGGATGCGGCAAATTGCGCAGCCCTAGCTGCTGCTAATGCAATTGCCATCAGAAGATCTTTGTGGCTGAGAACCTGGCGAGCAGACTCAATCTCAAAGAAATCGCTTACATCCTTACCATATCAGAGTGGTCGGTTATTTGGCGAAAGGTTGGATCAGCTCATATCTGATGCGACGGGTGGGAAGAGCAGTTTCCTTCCTCAGCAAAAGATTAAGCAGCCTTTTCGCCGACAGCTTCAGCCTCGCTTTAGGGCCTTTCGTAACCCAGGTTGGGCCGCGCCAGCTACCTCCAGCGGTTCAGGTCGGCCTAATCAGGCCAGAGATCGTCAAGTCTCCTACAGGACCAACCCTCTGGGAAGAGGGCGATCTCAACAACCAAGATCTAGAGGGTCCAAACCCCAGAGATATTCGGACAAATGACTGGAGGCAGAATCCGGTCAATTTATCCAGAGTAGGCGGCCGCTTACTCTGGTTTCGCCCCATTTGGCTATCGATTACTCACGACGAGTGGGTCAGGGAGTTAGTCTCCTCGGGGTACAAAATAGAATTACCAGCCTTCCCTCAAATCGTTTTTTTCCCTCGCGCCTTCCCAAGGAGGAATCTCGGGTTCGCGCCTTATTCAGGGCGGTCGAGTCTCTTCGGCACAGCGGGGTTGTCGTACCTGTACCGGAGGTCGAAAAAGGTCAGGGATTTTATTCCAACCTGTTCATTGTACCCAAAAAGGACGGTACCGTAAGGCCCATTCTGGATCTAAAGCGACTGAACCGGTTTGTCAGAATTCGACATTTCCGAATGGAGTCTCTGCGTTCTGTCATTGCAGCCATGGAAAAAGGGGAATTCCTAGCATCAATAGACATTCAGGATGCCTATCTTCACATCCCCATATTTCCTCCTCATCAGAGATTTCTTCGGTTTGCCGTCGGCAAACTTCATCTTCAGTTCGCAGCCTTGCCATTCGGGCTAGCCACAGCCCCCAGGGTGTTCACAAAGGTCATGGCTGCTGTTGTGTCCATTCTGCACTCCAGGGGGGGTAGTCATCCTGCCTTACTTAGACGACCTCCTCATCAAGGGTCCGTCTTTTCAAATCTGCGAGGAAAGTGTCAGCATTACGTTAGACACCCTTGCTCGCCTGGGGTGGCTGGTGAATATGAAGAAATCATCTCCGTGCCATCTCGGAAGATCACCTTTTTAGGGATGAATTTCGACACCGCTCAGGGGTTGATAATTCTTCCTCAAGACAAGGCCTTGGTTCTCCGTCAAGAGGTACGGATCCTTCGCCAACCGATTCCTCACACCATCCGGTTTTGCATGAGGGTCCTAGGAAGGATGGTGGCAGCAATCGAGGCTATTCCATTTGCCCAATTTCATCTTCGCCCCTTCAACATGCACTCTTGGCAGTATGGGACGGGAGCCCTTACTCCCTCAATCTTCGGTGCCGTCTGTCCCTGCAGGTCAGACAGACTCTTATGTGGTGGACGAAGAGCACCACTCTTCAACAGGGTCGTTTGTTTCCTCCAAATTTCTGGTTGGTTGTCACAACGGACGCCAGCCTGCTCGGATGGGGAGCAGTGTTTCGTCACCACACAGCCCAGGGAACTTGGTCTCAGCAGGAATCGACCCTCCCGATCAATATTTTAGAGATCCGAGCTATTCGGCTGGCTCTGAGGCAGTTTCACCAGCATCTGGCGGGCCACCCAGTCAGAATACAATCAGACAATGCCACGGCAGTGGCATACATAAACCATCAGGGAGGTACCCGCAGCAGGGCGGCCATGCACGAGGTAAAACAGATTCTGACCTGGGCAGAGGTAAATCACTCTGTGATTTCAGCGGTCCACATTCCGGGCGAGGAAAACTGGGCAGCGGATTTTCTCAGCCGTCACGGCATAGCGTCAGGGGAATGGTCACTTCATCCCGAGATTTTTCAGCAGATATGCCGACGCTGGGGAACCCCAGATGTGGACCTGATGGCTTCCAAGATAAATGCCAAGGTGCCCAACTTCGTCTCCCGGTACCGGGATCCGCAGGCATTTGCAGTAGACGCTCTGGTCCTACCATGGAATCAGTTTCATCTTCCATACTTGTTTCCACCAATAGCTCTTCTCCCAAGGGTGATCAGAAAGATCAGGATAGAGGGGGTTCCAGCGATATTAATCGCTCCGGATTGGCCGCGTCGCTCATGGTACGCGGAGCTGGTACAATTGCTCGCCGACGCACCCTGGCGACTGCCAGAGCGCGTGGACCTTCTCTCCCAGGGCCCAGTTTACCACCAGAACTCAGCGGTCCTGTGTTTGACGGCCTGGCCGTTGAATCTTGGATCCTGACCAGGGCTGGATTCTCTAAAAAGGTCGCCGCAACGATGGCTAACGCCCGAAAGCCCGTTTCGGCTCGCATCTACCACGGTACTTGGAAGGTCTTTTTTGATTGGTGCAGGGAACATAATTGTTCCCCGCTCCTCTTTTCAATTCCAAACATTCTATCTTTTCTCCAGGCAGGCCTAGATTCAGGTCTAGCGCCTAGTACTCTTAGACGACAGATATCAGCCTTGTCGGTTCTTTTTCAGCGAAAGATCGCGTCTAATTTTCAGGTTAGGACCTTTATTCAGGGGGTTGTCCATATAGTTCCTCCCTACAAGACTCCCTTAGAAGTTTGGGACCTCAATCTAGTCCTGGGAGTCCTGCAAGAGTCTCCTTTTGAACCTTTGCAGGAGGTTTCTCTGTCATTTCTTTCCTGGAAAGTGGTGTTTTTGGTAGCCATAACATCCATAAGGCGGGTTTCGGAGCTGGCTGCACTGTCTTGTCGAGCTCCATACTTGCTTTTCCATCAGGATAAGGTAGTGCTCAGACCAACACCACCTTTTTTGCCTAAAGTCGTGTCCTCATTTCATATTAATGAGGACATTGTTTTGCCCTCTTTTTGCCCAGCTCCGACGCACCGAGTGGAGAAGGCTCTCCATACGCTGGATCTGGTGAGAGCACTCAGGAGATATGTATCTCGGACGGCGTCCTTTCGACAGACGGACACGCTGTTTGTCCTCCTGAAGGTCGCAGGAAGGGACTCGCTGCCTCTAGATCAACCTTGGCTAGGTGTGTTCGGTTAGCCATTCAGGAGGCTTACCGCATCAGAGGCGCGGTGGTTCCCGCAGGGATCAAGGCTCACTCCACCAGAGCGGTGGGTGCCTCCTGGGCCCTTCGGCATCAGGCTTCGGTGGAACAGGTTTGTAAGGCAGCAACCTGGTCCAGTCTGCATACCTTTTCCAAGCATTATAATGTCAATACCCAGGCTTCTGCGGATGCCAGTCTGGGTAGAAGGATTCTTCAGGGCGCGGTTGCGCACCTATAAGCAATGCTTGATTATAAATTACACTGTGGAGTCGGTTTCCCACCCAAGGGACTGCTTTGGGACGTCCCACAGTCCTGTGTCCCCCAATGAGACGAAGGAGAAATACGGATTTTTGTGTTACTCACCGTAAAATCCTTTTCTCCGAGACACTCATTGGGGGACACAGCACCCTCCCTAAGAGCCGGCTGGCTTTATTTTGAGTTAACTCTATTCTCCTTAAGTCTGTATCAGCAGTTTTTTCTTCTGGATATACTGTATCTGTGTTAACTCTTGATTTATTTTTTAGCCTCCTACTGCTTTTTGCACTAAACTGGGTTTGCCTGCGGCCAGTGCTGAGGTGTATACGGCGGAGGAGGAGCTAACCTTTTTTATGTTTACTTAGTGTCAGCCTCCTAGCGGCAGTAGCATACACCCACAGTCCTGTGTCCCCCAATGAGTGTCTCGGAGAAAAGGATTTTACGGTGAGTAACACAAAAATCCGTATTTTCTCCAGTGGCGTTTAGCACTCCTAGAGCCTCGCTGGAGAAGTCGAGTTTGTAATGTGAGCAGGGCTGTTTTACTCTGTTTGGAAGTTCTGAGGGTGAGGGGTGCTACTTGGTCCAGGGTGCTTCTAAGAGTGTCATTGTAGTGCTGAACAGCCAGATCAGGACAGGAAAAAGAGGAGATTGGGGACAGCGATGAGTGTAGGGAGTCTGAAAGTGTCTGAGGGTTAATGGCTTGTAGATTTCTGAATGTGTGGTAGGTAGGAGTGCGCTGGGGTGGTGGAGGATTTGTGAGCGTGAAGGAGAGAATGTTGTGGTCAGAGAGTGGAAGCGGTGAGTTATTTAGGTGGGAGATTGAACAGAGGCGGACAAAGACCAGGTCAAGGGTGTTACCATCCTTGTGTGTCTCAGAGGTTGAAAGCTGTGAGAGGCCTAGAGAAGTGGTTAGTGATAGAAGCTGAGATGCAGATGTGGAAGTAGGGCTGTTAATGGGGATGTTGAAGTCTCCAAGGATAAGGGTTGGTAGTTCTGAGGACATGAAGTGCGGCAGCCAGGCTGAGAAGTGGTCAAGGAACCGGGTGGGCAAGCCTGGGGGCCGATATATGACCGCTATTCTGAGGGAGAGGGGACGGAAGAGCCTGATGGTGTGGACCTCAAAAGAAGGTAATGAGCGTGATGGAACTGGGGGGATGACCTGGAAAGTGCATTGTGGGGACAGGAGTATGCCGACTCCACCACCATGTCTATTTGTCGGTCTCTGGGAATGTGAGAACTGTAAGCCACCATGTGAAATGGCAGCAGGGGAGACCGTGTCAGAATCCTGAATCCAGGTTTCAGTGAGGGCCAACGGATTAAGAGAGTTGTTCAGAAAGTAATTGTGCAGGAAGGGAAGCTTGTTACATACAGACCGTGGATTCCAGAGGGCACAATTAAGAGGGAGATGGAGTACAGCAAATGTTAATCAGGTTAGTAAGGTTTCTTTGTGAGGTGAGGGAGGGGTTGGGGAATGGTGGACCGGGTTGGGGGAGATATCTCCTGAAATCGATAGCAGGAGAAAAAGCAAGTAGTTCTTGGAATTGTGACATGTTTTTTGTGCGATGTCTTTGGGCAAGATGGGCGGAGGTATTTCAGGAAGGTGAGAAGTGCATGGGAGCTGTACATCGGAGAGGGAAGGAGAGAGGGGCTGATGTGTATGAGGGGTAATGGCGAGAGGATGGGAGCTGTACATCGGAGAGGGAAGGAGAGAGGGGCTGATGTGTATGAGGGGTGATGGCGAGGGGATGGGAGCTGTACATCGGAGAGGGAAGGAGAGAGGGGCTGATGTGTATGAGTCGTGATGGAGGGAGAATGGGGCGGTGAATGTGGATGGCAAGGGAACACAGGAGGATAGAAATAAAGTACATGTCTAAAAGGGAGTACATAGTGTGGGTTACCTGTCTCCTTTCTTGTGATAGTAGTGGGGGGTGGGGATGATGTCAACTTTGCATTGACAGCTGACATCAAGCCCTGGGGCTAGTAATGGAGATGCCTCCATTACTAACCCCATAATCACTTTTTTTTTTTTTTTTTTAACACCCAGAATAAAGTCCTCAATAGGGGCCATAACTATATGGAGGAAATTACTGTATTGGGGACATTACTTTTTGGAGTCACAATGGAGGACATTACTGTATGGGGTCATATGTTTTGCTCATTCATTGGGTCATTGTTTTTACACAGAACAATGATCAGGAAATGATAAATGTGGGGGTAAATCCACCATGTGTGATGAAGTTCATGTCATCATGGTTTCTGTCTGTGATAAGAAATGGTGGGGGGCAGTGGGTACGGCAAATGGTAATGAGGGGTCATCCTTTAAATTGTTACTAAGATAATGGACCTGGCAGAGAGTGTGGATGATGACAGCAATGATGAGGGTGCTGATAATTGGGGGCTATGATGAGGGTGCTGATAATTGGGGGGCTATGATGAGGGTGCTGATAATTGGGGGCTATGATGAGGGTGATGATGATTGGGGGCAATGATGAGGGTGATGATGATTGGGGGCAATGATGAGGGTGCTGATAATTGGGGGCAATGATGAGGGTGCTGATAATTGGGTGGGCTTTGATGAGGGTGCTGATAATTGGGGGCAACGATGAGGGTGCTGATAATTGGGAGCAATGATGAGGGTGCTGATAATCGGGGGCAGATGATCCAGGTAACTGATTATGCCTGTGGTTTATTCGCTCCTGCCTCTGTCCACCATTTCTTCACTGCGAATATACACTGCTCCAAAAAAATAAAGGAAACACTCAAATAACACATCCTAGATCTGAATGAATGGAATATTCTCATTGAATACTTTCTTCTGTACAAAGTTGAATGTGCTGTCAACATAATCACACAAAAATCATCAATGGAGGCCTGGATTTGGAGAGACCTCCAAAATTAAAGTGGAAATAAGTCAAAATGAAAATCAAAACAAGACAAAATGATGCTCAGTATTGTGTGTGGCCTACACGTGCCTGTATGACCTCCCTACAACGCCTGGGCATGCTCCTGATGAGGTTGCATATGTTCTCCTGAGGATCTCCTCCCAGACCAGGACTAAAGCATCCGTCAACTCCTGGACAGTCTGTGGTGCAACGTGACGTTGGTGGATGGTGCGATACATGCTGTCCCAGATGTGTTCAATTGGATTCAGGTCTGGGGAACGGGCGGGCCAGTCCATAGCTTCAAGGCCTTCATCTTGCCAGAAATGCTGACACACTCCAGTCACATGAGGTCTGGCATTGTCCTGCATTAGGAGGAACCCAGGGCAAAACGCACCAGCATATGGTCTCACAAGGGGTCTGAGGATCTCATCTCGGTACCTAATGGCAGTCAGGCTACCTCTGGCGAGCACATGGAGGGCTGTACAGCCCTCCAAAGAAATGCCACCCCACACCATTACTGACCCACTGCCAAACCGGTCATGCTGAAGGATGTTGCAGGCAGCAGATCGCTCTCCACAGCGTCTCCGGACACATGTGCTCAGTGTGAACCTGCTGCCTGCAACATCCTTCAGCATGACCGGTTTGGCAGTGACCTGAATCCGATTTAGCACATCTGGGACATCATGTCTCGCTTCATCCACCAACGTCACATTGCACCACAGACTGTCCAGGAGTTGGCGGATGCTTTAGTCCAGGTCTGGGAGGAGATCTCTCAGGAGATCATCCGCAACCTCATCAGAAGCATGCACAGGCGTTGTAGGGAGGTCATACAGGCACGTGGAGGCCACACACAATACTGAGCATCATTTTGACTTGTTTCCACTTTCTTTTTGGGGTTCTCTCCAAATCCAGGCCTCCACTGGTTAAAAAATTTGATTTCCAGTGATGATTTTTGTGTGATTATGTTGACAGCACATTCAACTTTGTACAGAACAAAGTATTCAATGAGAATATTTCATTCATTTAGATCTAGGATGTGTTATTTGAGTGTTCCCTTTATTTTGTTGAGCAGTGTACATCTATGTGCAAATATTTAGACTTGAGAGTCCTCAGTGGTTGATACCTTTTAATGGCTAACTGAAAAGATGGTAACAAATTGCAAGCTTTTGAGACTACTCAGGTCTCTTCATCAGGCATAGACTAATACAACATTCTTCAGATGTTGTATTAGTCTATGCCTGATGAAGAGACCGGAGTAGTCTCAAAAGCTTGCAATTTGTTACCATCTTTTCAGTTAGCCATTAAAAGGTATCAACCACTGAGGACTCTCAAGTCTAAATATTTTTCTATCTACTGGCTAACACGGTACGAAGATACACATCTTTCCTACATCTATGTGCAGGAATTATCATTGCCGGATGCCGGTATATTCTCCTGTCAGGGATCACACCGGAGAGGTGACACAGCTCCCCACGTTGCCACCAGTTTGTCAGGAAAACGCAATTGCGCTGCCTCCGATCATCAGGACAATTACACAACTGATCAAAACCAGGAGAAAACCAGGCACTGCTCATCGCCTGCCCAATACAATCCCAACAGTGAAACATGGTGGAGGCAGCATCATGCTATGGGGGTGTTTTCCAGCTGCAGGGACAGGACAACTGGTTGCAATTGAAGGAAACATGAATGCAGCCAAGTACAGGGATATCCTGGATGAAAACCTCTTCCAGAGTGCTCTGGACCTCAGACTTGGCCGAAGGTTCACCTTCCAACAAGACAATGACCCTAAGCACACAGCTAAAATAACAAAGGCGTGGCTTTAGAACAACTCTGTGACCATTCTTGACTGACCCAGCCAGAGCCCTGACCTAAACCCAATGGAGCATCTCTGGAGAGACCTGAAAATGGCTGTCCACCAACGTTCACCACCCAACCTGATGGAACTGGAGAGGATCTGCCAGGAAGAATGGCAGAGGATCCCAAAATCCAGGGGTGAAAACTTGTTACATCATTCCCAAGAAGACTCATGGCTGTACTAGCTCAAGAGGTGCTTCTCCTCAATACTGAGCAAAGGGGCTGAATACTTATGACCATGGGACATTTCAGGTTTTCTTTAACACATTTGCAAAAGTTTCTACATTTCTGTTATTTTCAGTAAAGATGGGGTGCAGAGTGTACATTAATGAGAAAAAATGAACTTTACTGAATTTACCAAATGGCTGCAATGAAACCGAGGGAAAAATGTAAAGGGGTCTGAATACTTTCCGTACCCACTGTACAACAAGCTGTTCCTTCCAGGACTGACTAGACCAAAACCCAAACTCTTTATTAGATCAAGGTCACATCCCCTACCTCCCCTTGCTGAGCTCATATGAAGGCTGTTTGTTGGATGTCCTAGGTCTTTTGGTAGATTATGAAATCCCCAACTTTGAGAATATTTTCACCCCTGTAAGTCCCTGGCGGGAGATATTGATGTCATGTATCCTATCACGATTTTACTTTTTGTATGGAGCTGAAACATGGCATGGATAGCATCATCCATCTGGTCGCTATTAAGCTGGACACGTTAAAATGGCTTTACGGTGATGTGAGTGAATGCGTTGTGTTCATCCCCTCACTACGACACCGAAAATATATCTCTCCTAAATATCGGATCGATGGAAACCCTAATATTTATCACTGGATCCAAAACATTTGCAACCTGTCCTTTTGAATAGCGGAAGCTCTTGCTTTGGAAGTGTACTTCTCCGCCTCTGTGTATATGAATCCTTGGCTTGGTGTCTGGTTCTCAGAGCAGATCTCCTGTTGTAATTACCTGGTCACTGCAGTAGGTCCTACTTCAATTGGGGATGAGCTGTCAGCGCTTTCATGTCCTCAGTTATAATGAGTCCTGTATGTTCAGCGTGAGGATGATCTGTTCTCTCTCCAGAGAGGTCTTTTTATGAATTTGACTTTTCCTCTACGACAACTCCTGTACACTATTTCCTCACTGCGAATATACATTTATGTGTGCAGATTATTCTTATATACTTCCCATTTACTCACTGCTGGAGGCTTCTTCTGGACACTTCAGACACAAGCTTCCTACCCTGCTGCGACTTGAGGACCTTCTTATGTAGGTCCTGCTTGTAGCTTACGGACGGCTTTACTCTTTGTTCTAGAGGCTGGTGGTCTGTCTGGAGGAGTCGGTTTACATCCATAATATAAAAGACATGAAGCTGCTGAGAACTCTGCTGGACACCCCTCTGAATCCCACCGGTAATGCGGCCCTAGTCAGTACTGTTAGTATTGGGGGTGGGGCAGTGGTTGGGGAGAAGCAGTCAGTATTGGGGGTGGGGCAGTGGTTGGGGAGAAGCGGCAGTCAGTGTAGGCGATGACGCAGTGATTGAGATGGGGCAGTTAGTATTGGGGGTGGGGTAGTGGTTGGGGAGAAGCAGTCAGTATTGGGGGTGGGGCAGTGGTTGGGGAGAAGCGGCAGTCAGTGTAGGCGATGACACACTGATTGGGATAGGGCAGTGGTTGGGAAGGGCCCAGTTAGTATTGGGGTGGTGGGAGAAGCGGAGTCGTGTAGGTGTGACGCAGTGATTGGTCGGGCAGTGTTGGGAAGGCATATAGTAATTGGGGGTGTGGAGATCCCGCATCCGTGTAGGTGTGACGAAAAGTGCTATGGGAGGGCTGTTAGTATTGGGGGTGGGGCAGTGGTTGTGGAGAAGCGGCAGTCATGTAGGCGGTGACGCATGATTGGGAGGGGAGTGGTTGGGAAGGGGCAGTTAGTATAGTGGAGTGGGGAGAAGCGGCAGTCAGGTAGGTGGTGTACGCAGTAATTGGGATGGGGCAGTGGTTGGGAAGGGCAGTTAGTTTTGGGGGTGGGCAGTGTTTGGGGAGAAGCGGCAGTCAGTGTAGCAGTGACGACTGATGGGCAGGTGAGTTTGGAAGGGGCAGTTAGTATTTGGGGGTGGAGGGCAGTGGTTGGGGAGGAGCAGTCATATGGCGCTGACGCAGTATTGGGATGGGGCAGTAGTTTTGGGGTTGGGGAGAAGCGGCAGTCAGTGTAGGCGTGACGCACTGATTGGGATAGGAGCAGTGGTTGGGAAGGGGCAGTTAGTATTGGGGTGGGGCAGTGGTTGGGAAAAGGGCGCAGTCAGTGTAGGTGATGACCAGGGGATTGGGATGGGGCAGTGGTTGGGAAGGCGGCAGTTAGTATTGGGGGATGGGGCAGTGGTTGGGAAGGGGCAGTTAGTATTGGGGGATGGGGCAGTGGTTGGGAAGGGGCAGTTAGTATTGGGGGATGGGGCAGTGGTTGGGAAGGGGCAGTTAGTAGCGGTGGGGGATGGGGCAGTGGTTGGGAAGGGGCAGTTAGTATTGGGGTGGGGCAGTGGTTGGGAAGGGGCAGTAGATTGTGGTTGTGAGAAGCAAGTCAGTGTGGCGTGGGGCAGTGGTTGGAAGGGCAGTAAGTATTGGGGGTGGGGCAGTGGTTGGGGATAAGCGGCAGTCAGTGTAGGCGATGACGCACTGATTGGATGGGGCAGTGGTTGGGAAGGGGCAGTTAGAATTGGGGGGTGGGGAAGTGGTTGGGAAGGGGCAGTTAGTATTTGGGGGTAGGGGTAGTGGTTGGGGAGAAGCAGTCAGTATTGGGGGTGGGGCAGTGGTTGGGGAGAAGCGGCAGTCAGTGTAGGCGATGACAGTGATTGGGAAGGGGCAGTAGTATTGTGGTTGGGAAGGGGCAGTTAGTATTGTGGTGTAGGGCAGTGGTTTGGAAGGGGCAGTAGTATTGTGTGGGGCAGTGGTTGGGAAGGGGCAGTTAGTATTGTGGTGTGGAGCAGTGGTTGGGAAGGGGCAGTTAGTATTGTGGGGTGGGGCAGTGGTTGGGAAGGGGCAGTTAGTATTGTGGGGTGGGGCAGTGGTTGGGATGGGGTAGTTAATATTGTGCGGTGGGGCAGTGGTTGGGAAGGGGCAGTTAATATTGTGGTGTGGGGCAGTGGTTGGGGAGAAGCAGCAGTCAGTGTAGGCGGTGACGCAGTGATTGGGATGGGGCAGTGGTTGGGAAGGGCAGTTAGTATTGAGGGTGGGGCAGTGGTTGGGAAGGGGCAGTCAGTATTGGGGGTGGGGCAGTGGTTGGGGAGAAGCGGCAGTCAGTGTAGGCGGTGACGCACTGATTGGGATGGGGCAGTGGTTGGGAAGGGGCAGTTAGTATTGGGGGTGGGGCAGTGGTTGGGGAGAAGCAGCAGTCAGTGTAGGCGGTGACGCACTGATTGGGATGGGGCAGTGGTTGGGAAGGGGCAGTTAGTATTGAGGATGGGGCAGTGGTTGGGAAGGGGCAGTTAGTATTGTGGTTGGGGAGAAGCGGCAGTCAGTGTAGGCGGTGACGCACTGATTGGGATGGGGCAGTGGTTGGGAAGGGGCAGTTAGTATTGGGGATGGGCAGTGGTTGGGAAGGGGGAGGTAGTATTGGGGGTGGGGAGAAGCGGCAGTCAGTGTAGGCAGTGATGCACTGATTGGGATGGGGCAGTGGTTGGGAAGGGGAGGTAGTATTGGGGGTGGGGCAGTGGTTGGGGAGAAGCGGCAGTCAGTGTAGCAGTGATGCACTGATTGGGATGGGGCAGTGGTTGGGAAGGGGCAGTCAGTATTGGGGGTGGGGCAGTGGTTGGGGAGAAGCGGCAGTCAGTGTAGGCAGTGATGCACTGATTGGGATGGGGCAGTGGTTGGGAAGGGGGAGGTAGTATTGGGGGGTGGGGCAGTGGTTGGGGAGAAGCGGCAGTCAGTGTAGGCAGTGATGCACTGATTGGGATGGGGCAGTGGTTGGGAAGGGCAGTTAGTATTGGGGGGTGGGGAGAAGCTGCAGTCAGTGTAGGCGGTGACGCACTGATTGGGATGGGGCAGTGGTTGGGAAGGGGCAGTTAGTATTGGGGGTGGGGAGAAGCGGCAGTCAGTGTAGGTGGTGACGCAGTGATTGGGATGGGGCAGTGGTTGGGAAGGGGCAGTTAGTATTGGGGGGTGGGGCAGTGGTTGAGAAGGGGCAGTTAGTATTTGGGGATGGTGCAGTGGTTGGGAAGGGGCAGTTAGTATTTGGGGATGGTGCAGTGGTTGGGAAGGGGCAGTTAGTATTGGGGGGTGGGGCAGTGGTTGGGGGAAGATCAGCCGGTATTGGGTGTGGGGCAGTGGTTTGGGAGGAGCAGTTAGTATTTGGGGGTGGAAGCAGTGGTTGTGGGAGGAGCAGTCAGTATTGGCGCTGACGCAGTGATTGGGATGGGGCAGTTAGTATTGTGGTTGGGGAGAAGCGGCAGTCAGTGTAGGCGGTGACGCACTGATTGGGATGGAGCAGTGGTTGGGAAGGGGCAGTTAGTATTGAGGGTGGGGCAGTGGTTGGGAGAAGCAGCAGTCAGTGTAGGCGATGACACAGTGATTGGGATGGGGCAGTGGTTGGGAAGGGGCAGTTAGTATTGGGGGATGGGGCAGTGGTTGGGAAGGGGCAGTTAGTATTGTGGTTGTGGAGAAGCAGCAGTCAGTGTAGGTGGTGGGGCAGTGGTTGGGAAGGGGCAGTTAGTATTGGGGGGTGGGGCAGTGGTTGGGGATAAGCGGCAGTCAGTGTAGGCGATGACGCACTGATTGGGATGGGGCAGTGGTTGGGAAGGGGCAGTTAGTATTGGGGGTGGGGAAGTGGTTGGGAAGGGGCAGTTAGTATTGGGGGTGGGGTAGTGGTTGGGGAGAAGCAGTCATGGGTGTGTTCATCGTTGCGGAGAACGCAGTCAGTGTAGGTCGATGAACCAGTATTGGATAAGGCAAGTAGTATTTGGATGGGGGGCTTGCTTGGAAGGGCCGCCTGTTAGAATTTGTGGTGTCGGCAGTGGTTGGAGGTGCAGTTAGTATTATGGGGATGGGCCAGGTTTGAAGTGCATAATAGTTGTATGTTGGGTGGGGCAGTTGTTTCAGAGGTTTTTATGATGGTGGCAGTGGTTTGGACAGGGCATGTAATATTTCTGGGGGCTGGGGAAAACATAGTGTGCATGACATGATTATGATGCCATTAGTATGAGGTGGGGCATGTTGGAAGGCAGTCAGTTTGGGGTGGGCATTGTTGGAGAAGGCAGTCAGTGTAGCGTTGATGGCACTGATTGGATGGGCAGTGGTTGGGAGGGGCAGTTAGTATTGGGGGGTGGACATGTGTGTGAGAACCGGCAGTCCAGTATAGGCGGTACGAAACTGTATTGGGATGGGGCAGTGGTTGGGAAGGGCAGTTGTATTGGGGTGGGGCAGTGGTTGGGGAGAACGGCAGTCAGTGTAGGCGATGACGCATGATTGGAAGGGCATGTTGGAGGGCAGTTAGTATTGGGGGTGGGGCAGTGGTTGGGAAGGCGTCAGTATGTAGTGGTTGGGGAGAAGCGGCAGTCAGTGTAGGCGGTGACGCACTGATTGGGATGGAGGCAGTGGTTGGGAAGGGGCAGTTAGTATTGAGGGTGGGGCAATGGTTGGGAAAGGCAGCAGTCAGGTAGGATGACACAGTGATGGGATGGGCAGTGGTTGGGAAGGGGCAGTTTAGTGTTGGGGAAGGGCAGTGTGTGGTGAAGGGCATAGTATTGGGGATGGGGCAGTGGTTGGGAAGGGGCAGTTAGTATTGGGGATGGGGCAGTGGTTGGGAAGGGGCAGTAGTATTGGGGGTGGGGCAGTGGTTGGGAAGAAGCGGCAGTCAGTGTAGGCGGTGACGCACTGATTGGGATGGGCAGTGGTTGGGAAGGGGCAGTTAGTATTGGGGGTGGGGCAGTGGTTGGGGAGAAGCGGCAGACAGTGTAGGCGATAACGCACTGATTGGGATGGGGCAGTGGTTGGGAAGGGACAGTTAGTATTGGGGGTGGGCAGTGGTTGGGGAGAAGCGGCAGTCAGTGTAGGCGGTGACGCACTGATTAGGATGGGGCAGTGGTTGGGAAGGGGCAGTTAGTATTGAGGATGGGGCAGTGGTTGGGAAGGGCAGTTAGTATTGTGGTTGGGGAGAAGTGGCAGTCAGTGTAGGCGGTGACGCACTAATTGGGATGGGGCAGTGGTTGGGAAGGGGCAGTTAGTATTGGGGGTGGGGCAGTGGTTGGGGAGAAGCGGCAGTCAGTGTAGGCGGTGACGCACTGATTGGGATGGGGCAGTGGTTGGGAAGGGGCAGTTAGTATTGTGGTGTAGGGCAGTGGTTTGGAAGGGGCAGTAGTATTGTGTGGGGCAGTGGTTGGGAAGGGGCAGTTAGTATTGTGGTGTGGAGCAGTGGTTGGGAAGGGCAGTTAGTATTGTGGGGGGGCAGTGGTTGGGAACGGGGCAGTTAGTATTGTGGGGTGGGGCAGTGGTTGGGATGGGGTAGTTAATATTGTGCGGTGGGGCAGTGGTTGGGAAGGGGCAGTTAATATTGTGGTGTGGGGCAGTGGTTGGGGAGAAGCAGCAGTCAGTGTAGGCGGTGACGCAGTGATTGGGATGGGGCAGTGGTTGGGAAGGGGCAGTTAGTATTGAGGGTGGGGCAGTGGTTGGGAAGGGGCAGTCAGTATTGGGGGTGGGGCAGTGGTTGGGGAGAAGCGGCAGTCAGTGTAGGCGGTGACGCACTGATTGGGATGGGGCAGTGGTTGGGAAGGGGCAGTTAGTATTGGGGGTGGGGCAGTGGTTGGGGAGAAGCAGCAGTCAGTGTAGGCGGTGACGCACTGATTGGGATGGGGCAGTGGTTGGGAAGGGGCAGTTAGTTTGAGGAGGGGGCAGTGGTTGGGAAGGGGCAGTTTAGTATTGTGGTTGGGGAGAAAGCGGCAGTCAGTGTAGGCGGTGACGCACTGATTGGGATGGGGCAGTGGTTGGGAAGGGCAGTTAGTATTGGGGGATGGGGCAGTGGTTGGGAAGGGGGAGGTAGTATTGGGGTGGGGAGAAGCGGCAGTCAGTGTAGGCAGTGATGCACTGATTGGGATGGGGCAGTGGTTGGGAAGGGGGAGGTAGTATTGGGGGGTGGGGCAGTGGTTGGGAGAAGCAGCAGTCAGTGTAGGCGGTGATGCACTGATTGGGATGGGGCAGTGGTTGGGAAGGGGCAGTTAGTATTGGGGGTGGAGCAGTGGTTGGAGAGAAGCGGCAGTCAGTGTAGGTTGTGACGCAGTGATTGGGATGGGGCAGTGGTTGGGAAGGGGCAGTTAGTATTTGGGGGTGGGGCAGTGGTTGGGGAGAAGCGACAGTCAGTGTAGGCGGTGACGCACTGATTGGGATGGGGCAGTGGTTGGGAAGGGGCAGTTTTGGGGGTGGGGAGAAGCGGCAGTCAGTGTAGGTGGTGACGCAGTGATTGGGATGGGGCAGTGGTTGGGAAGGGGCAGTTAGTATTGGGGGGTGGGGCAGTGGTTGGGGAGAATCGGCAGTCAGTGTAGACGGTGACGCACTGATTGGGGTGGAGCAGTGGTTGGGAAGGGGCAGTTAGTATTGGGGGTGGGGCAGTGGTTGGGAAGGGGCAGTTGTATTGGGGGATGGGGCAGTGGTTGGGAAAGGGCAGTTAGTATTGGGGGGTGGGGCAGTGGTTGGGAAGAGGCAGTTAGTATTGGGGGTGGGGCAGTGGTTGGGGGAAGATCAGCCGGTATTGGGTGTGGGGCAGTGGTTGTGGGAGGAGGTCAGTATTTGGGGTGGGGAAGCAGTGGTTGTGGGAGGAGCAGTCAGTATTGGCGCTGACTCAGTGATTGGGATGGGGCAGTGGTTGGGGAGGAAGAGTCGGTATTGGTGGTGGAGCAGTGGTTAGGGGAAGAGCATCCGGTATTGGGTGTGGGAGGAGCAGTCAGTATTGGCGCTGACGCAGTGATTGGATGGGGCAGTGGTTGGTAAGGGGCAGTTAGTATTGGGGGGTGGGGAAGTGGTTGGGAAGGGGCAGTTAGTATTGTGGTTGGGGAGAAGCGGCAGTCAGTGTAGGCGGTGACGCAGTGATTGGGATGGAGCAGTGGTTGGGAAGGAGCAGTTAGTATTGAGGGTGGGGCAGTGGTTGGGGAGAAGCAGCAGTCAGTGTAGGCGGTGACGCACTGATTGGGATGGGGCAGTGGTTGGGAAGGGGCAGTTAGTATTGGGGGTGGGGAGAAGCGGCAGTCAGTGTAGGTGGTGACGCAGTGATTGGAATGGGGCAGTGGTTGGGAAGGGGCAGTTAGTATTGGGGGGTGGGGAAGTGGTTGGGAAGGGGCAGTTAGTATTGTGGTTGGGGAGAAGCGGCAGTCAGTGTAGGCGGTGACGCACTGATTGGGATGGGGCAGTGGTTGGGAAGGGGCAGTTAGTATTGGGGGTGGGGAGAAGCGGCAGTCAGTGTAGGTGGTGACGCAGTGATTGGAATGGGGCAGTGGTTGGGAAGGGGCAGTTAGTATTGGGGGTGGGGCAGTTGTTGGGGAGAAGCGGCAGTCAGTGTAGGCGAACACGGAGTTATTGGGATGGGGCAGTGGTTGGGAAGGGGAAGTTAGTATTGGGGGGTGGGGCAGTGGTTGGGAAGGGGCAGTTAGTATTGGGGGATGGGGCAGTGGTTGGTAAGGGGCAGTTAGTATTGGGGGTGGGGCAGTGGTTGGGAAGAGGCAGTTAGTATTGGGGGTGGGGCAGTGGTTGGGAAGGGGCAGTTAGTATTGGGGGGTGGGTCAGTGGTTGGGAAGAGGCAGTTAGTATTGGGGGTGGGGCAGTGGTTGGGGGAAGATCAGCTGGTATTGGGTGTGGGCAGTGGTTGTGGGAGGAGGTCAGTATTTGTGGTGGGGGCAGTGGTTGTGGGAGGAGCAGTCAGTAGTGGCGCTGACGCAGTGATTGGGATGGGGCAGTGGTTGGGGAGGAAGAGTCGGTATTGATGGTGGATCAGTGGTTAGGGGAAGAGCATCCGGTATTGGGTGTGGGAGGAGGTCAGTATTTGGGGGGGAAGCAGTGGTTGTGGGAGGAGCAGTGAGTATTGGCGCTGACGCAGTGATTGGGATGGGGCAGTGGTTGGGAAGGGGCAGTTAGTATTGTGGTTGGGGAGAAGCTGCAGTCAGTGTAGGTGGTGACGCACTGATTGGGATGGGGCAGTGGTTGGGAAGGGGCAGATAGTATTGGGGGATGGGGCAGTGGTTGGGAAGGGGCAGTTAGTATTGGGGGTGGGCAGTGGTTGTGGGAGGAGCAGTCAGTATTGGCTCTGACACAGTGATTGGGATGGGCAGTGGTTGGGGAGGAAGAGTCGGTATTGGTGGTGGAGCAGTGGTTAGGGGAAGAGCAGCCGATATTGGGTGTGGGAGGAGGAGAGTCCGTGTTGGGAGGTGGGCTGATTTGTCTGGGTCTCGTTCTCTTTGAGCCATTCCTTTGTTCCTCTAGGTCTTTGTGCGCTCTCTATTAACCATTCCAACTCCTACCTGGCGTATCCTGGCAGTGCCTCTGTGGGTGAGATCATGGTGTATGATACCAACACACTGGTAAGTAGCTGCTGTGCACACATCTATCTGTGAGCACAAAGCTGAGGACTGGAGGCTGATGTCACTGGCGCAGTGAGCAGGGACTGTATGGTGAGGTCACTGGCGCAGTGGGCAGGGTCTGTATGGTGATGTCACTGGCGCAGTGGGCAGGTCTGTATGGTGATATAATTGGTGGCACAGTGGGTAGGGTCTGTATGGTGATGTCATTGGTGGCACAGTGGGTAGGGTCTGTATGGTGATGTCACTCGCACAGTGGGTAGGGACTGTATGGTGAGGTCACTGGCGCAGTGGGCAGGGTCTGTATGGTGATGTCACTGGCGCAGTGGGCAGGGTCTGTATGGTGATATAATTGGTGGCACAGTGGGTAGGGTCTGTATGGTGATGTCATTGGTGGCACAGTGGGTAGGGTCTGTATGGTGATGTCACTGGCACAGTGGGCAGGTCATGTATGGTTGATGTCACTGGCACAGTGGGTAGGGACTGTATGGGATGTCACTGGCACAGTGGGCAGGGTCTGTATGGCGATGTCACTGGCACAGTGGGTAGGGTCTGTATGGTGATGTCATTGGTGGCACAGTGGGTAGGGTCTGTATGGTGATGTCACTGGCTCAGTGGGTAGGGTCTGTATGGTGATGTCACTGGCACAGTGGGCAGGGACTTTACAGTTTGGAGAATACTAATGTGTTGTGTTTCTGCATAGAAAATTGAGTGTACGATCCCAGCCCACGACAGCCCGCTCGCTGCCATCGCCTTCAACTCCACAGGGACCAAACTGGCCAGCGCCTCAGAGAAGGTGAGTAAGAGGTGCCGGGGTCAATGTGCCTGGTGACGGCGTCCGCTCATCCAGCCTCTCGTTACAGGGCACCGTGATCCGCGTGTTCTCCATCCCTGAGGGGCAGAAACTCTATGAGTTCAGAAGGGGAATGAAGAGGTGAGACGCGTTCATACGAGGAGGCTGTGCCGGATTGTTCTGCTCCCCACTGCCTGTCCTCGCCCAGGTGTCATCCGTCCCCTTTCCCCTTCCTGCCAGGTATTGTCCAATTCCCCGCCCAGGTGTCGTGTGTTCCAGCCCAGGTGGTGTCGCCCCTGTCCTCGCCCAGGTGTCATCCGTCCCTTCTTCCCCTTCCTGTCCAGGTGTTGTCCCCCCTGTCCTTCGCCCAGGTGTCATCCGTCCCCTTTCCCCCTTCCTGTCCAGGTGTTGTCCGATTCCTCGCCCAGGTGTCGTGTGTTCCAGCCCAGTTGTTGTCCCTCCTGTCCTCGCCCGGGTGTCATCTGTCCCCTTTCCCCTTCCTGTCCTTGTATTGTCCGATTCCCTGCCCAGGTGTCGTGTGTTCCAGCCCAGGTGGTGTTGCCCTGTCCTCGCCCAGGTGTCATCCGTCCCCTTTCCCCTTCCTGCCAGTATTGTCCGATTCCCCGCCCAGGTGTCGTGTGTTCCAGCCCAGGTGGTGTCGCCCCTGTCCTCGCCCAGGTGTCATCCGTCCCCTTTCCCCTTCCTGCCAGGTATTGCCCGGGTTCCCCGCCCATGTGTCGTGTGTTCCAGCCCAGGTGGGTCGCCGCTGTCCTCGCCCAGGTGTCATCCGTCCACTCTTCCCCTTCTTGCCAGGTATTGTCCGATTTCCCCGCCCAGGTGTCGTGTGTTCCAGCCCAGGTGTTGTCGCCCCTGTCCTCGCCCAGGTGTCATCCGTCCCCTTTCCCCTTCCTGTCCTTGTATTGTCCGATTCCCCGCCCAGGTGTCGTGTGTTCCAGCCCAGGTGGTGTCCCCCCTGTCCTCGCCCAGGTGTCATCCGTCCCCTTTCCCCTTCCTGCCAGGTATTGTCCGATTCCCCGCCCAGGTGTCTGTGTGTTCCAGCCCAGGTGGTGTCGCCCCTGTCATCGCCCAGGTGTCATCCGTCCCCTTTCCCCTTCCTGTCCTTGTATTGTCCGATTCCCCGCCCAGGTGTCGTGTGTTCCAGCCCAGGTGGTGTCGCCCCTGTCCTCGCCCAGGTGTCATCCGTCCCCTCTTCCCCTTCTTGCCAGGTATTGTCCGATTCCCCGCCCAGGTGTCGTGTGTTCCAGCCCAGGTGGTGTCGCCCCTGTCCTCGCCCAGGTGTCATCCGTCCCCTTTCCCCTTCCTGTCCTTGTATTGTCCGATTCCCCGCCCAGGTGTCGTGTGTTCCAGCCCAGGTGGTGTCGCCCTGTCCTCGCCCAGGTGTCATCCGTCCCCTTTCCCCTTCTTGCCAGGTATTGTCCGATTCCCTGCCCAGGTGTCGTGTGTTCCAGCCCAGGTGTTGTCCTCCCTGTCCTCGCCCAGGTGTCATCCGTCCCCTTTCCCTTCTGCCAGGTATTGTCTGATTCCCCGCCCAGGTGTCGTGTGTTCCAGCCCAGGTGGTGTCGCCCCTGTCCTCCCCCAGGTGTCATCCGTCCCCTTTCCCCTTCCTGTTCAGGTATGTCCGATTCCCCGCCCAGGTGTCGTGTGTTCCAGCCCAGGTGGTGTTGCCCTTGTCCTCGCCCAGGTGTCATCCGTCCCTCTTCCCCTTCCTGTCCAGGTATTGTCCGATTCCCCGCCCAGGTGTCGTGTGTTCCAGCCCAGGTGTTGTCCCCCTGTCCTCGCCCAGGTGTCATCCGTCCCCTTTCCCCTTCTTGCCAGGTATTGTCCGATTCCCCGCCCAGGTGTCGTGTGTTCCAGCCCAGGTGGTGTCGCCCCTGTCCTCGCCGAGGTGTCATCTGTCCCCTCTTCCCCTTCCTGCCAGGTATTGTCCAGATTCCCCGCCCAGGTGTCGTGTGTTCCAGCCCAGGTGGTGTCGCCCCTGTCCACGCCCAGGTGTCATCCGTCCACTCTTCCCCCCGTATTGTCCATTCCCCGCCCAGTTCTGTGTTCCAGCCCAGTGTGTCGCCCCTGTCCCGCCCAGGTGTCATCCGTCCTTCCCCTTCCTGCCAGTTTGTCGATTCCCCCCTGTCGTGTCCAGCCAGTGGTGCCCTGTCCTCGCCCAGGTGTCATCCTCCCTTCCTTCCGTCTTGTATTGTCCGATCCCCCCCAGGTGTGTTGTTCCAGCCCAGTGTCCCCTTCCTCCCAGTGTCATCCGTCCCCTTTCCTTCTGCCTGTATTTCGATTCCCCAGGTGTCGTGTGTTCCAGCCCGGTGTGTCCCTGTCCTCGCCCAGTGTCATCCTCCCCTTCGATTGTCATTCCCGCCGTGTCTGTCCGCCCTTGTCCCCTCCTCCCAGTGTCCAGTTTCATTCCCCCCCAGTGTGTGTTCCACGGTGTGTGCCTTCCCAGGTGTCCTCCCTTCCTCGCGTATGTCGTCCCCTGTGTGTTCGCCCAGTGCGCCTGTCCTCGCCAGGTGCTCCTTCCTTGCCGATGTCCATCCCCCAGTGTGTTGTCGCCAGTTGTCCCTCCCCCCAGTCACGCCTTTTTTCTCCTTCGTCTCTTGGGGACCAGGACTGTGGGTGTATGTACTGCCACTAGGAGGCTGACCTAAGTAAACAAAAAAAGGTTAGCTCCTCCTCCGCCGTTACACCTCAGCACTGGTCACGGCAAACCCAGTTATTGCTTAGTTCCGTGGAGGCACACGTGCTGGTTTCCAGCATTTTTTTTTCTCCCAGCAAGATGCATAGGGGCGCGGATCCCTATTGAAAGGGTCCGATTCCCCAAACCATCACGGGCGAGCACGTGGAGTAAAGCCCCATGTATCCTCTCCGCAACGTGGGACAAAATGCCTGGACTC